>JABRWK010000579.1:0-13767 GCA_013372445.1 Hypothenemus hampei | reverse complement strand
CCAAACTTGTTCCCCCTTTAGTTTTTAGTGAAAGTATATTTCAATATCTGGAACATGTATCTCGATAATGAAATATATGATTTTAAATGGGAATCGATTTCGAATGAAACGATTAAAATCCGTTCGACCGTTTGGGTACGATGAAAAGCGATGGTTACGACCCCCTCATTTATACCCTTTAATAACTCGATTCACGATAAATACATATAATAATGGCTACCCCCCGTATGGAGCTTTCATGCTTTAACAGACCTGTAATTATCTCTTTTAAGCCCAAGTAGATTTATAGGAAAACCGATTACGATGAATATTCAAGCAGAATTCTTCTTCTTTTCATTTTATTATTTTCGCAAAGGGCCCAATTTCGATCTAGACTCCTAATTTGGAAGCTCATCTGAACGCCTTTCGTGCTCTTCGTCAACGAGGCCCAGGGCCCTTACACTCGAATTTACATTTTAAATAATATTGTTGCAAGACGGAAGGGTGCTTTTTTCTCTCATTAGAAAGGGCCATGAAAAATTCAGTAATTTTCCATTTTACGAACGAAATTGCCATTGAAATTTTTACGATATGATCCAAAAATTCAGTTTCCCATTGATTTTAATCTTGATCTACGATGTCTAGTCTTGTTGGGAAATAAATGTATTTTTTAAAAATCAATTTATCATCGATTGGTCCCAGTAAGTTATCATAGTACTGTCCCATGAAAGTTCTTTCTTCTTTAAATAGTCGATGAAAATTCATTATTTTAACTGTTTTTTTTTTTTTAATTTTAGCTTGAAATTATAATATGGTAGTGACGAAACGCTGCGGAATTGAACTTTCAATGGTTATTCAAATGAAATTGCTTAAGAAATTTGACTAAAACTTGGACCAACTTAACTGTGATGTTATTGCGCGAAATATAAGCGACAGCATACAAATTTTAATTCATTGCATATGAGTACTTATCAAACAACCCTCATAGTTGAATTCAAAAAAAGGTGTTTAATGATATTTTAAGGTTTTTCCTTGAATATAACAACCAATAATTGTGTATTTCGTTAAGTTTACGGTTTAATTAACATTTACCTTTAAATTCTCAATTAATCTTTAGAAATGTACAGTAATATCGAAAACGTCGATATCGAATTGACAAAAATTAATATTTGGCGGGCTAACTGATATAACACAATATTAATAATAGGTGGCAAAATCGACATTAAGGCGTAAATTGCGACCAAAATATAATTTTATACCGTCCGAATTAATTATTATTAATTATCGTCCCATTTATCAATAAACGAATTACCAGCGCCGGACTCTTATGGCATAAACGATCCGGGAAACGAGACAAACAACTTTTCCCTGTCCGTTTGGTTGACTTAAGAAGTTAGACGGGAAACACATCACAATGACCTGTTCCCTGTGCCGAAACCTCATCGTTTCCAGCACATATAAAAGCCGCTCGATTGGAGAAAGTAAACAGATGGGGGAGGAGGACCGGGATCGACTGGACCCTTCTTGACCGCACACACTCACACACACACACATCCTTCTTCCTGCCGAAATCCTGGATAAGTGCACGGACCATTATCCCGATTGCTTCGGTCCTTTTGCCCGTTCTAATCCATTTAAGCGAAGAAAGAGGACCTTTCGCTTACCAGAGGACAAATTCAGTTTATCTAGATCTCTCACTCATCCCTTTACCTCCCTCTCCCTTTTAAAATTTGATGATTTTTTTCTTAATTGCAGCCATTATTTAAATTAATGCGAAAATTGATGTTTGAGTTTTGAAAGGAAATTCTAGAAATTTTAACGGCTCGACAACCTTGTTCGGAAAAAGAACTGAAGGACTTCAAACTTGGATGTGATCCAGGCGTATAATTATGGTAACACAGTGTTGTCATTTTTTTTATCATACAGATTTGGACAAATACAAAACTAAAAAACAACAAACTAAAATTGCACAAATTTTAAAGTTGTCCCATTCAAACTATCAAGATTTATCTTCGTTTGACTATTTCCTTAAAGGCTAAGAGGATTTTCTTGAGCTGTATCTTTGTTTTAATACGAAATTTGTTTTTCTTCACGACAGTAGATGGATCGATTATTTATCAATGCGTTCTGGTATTTGCTAAAAAAAAAACAGACAAAAAAAGAAAGTATTTTTACACACGACGTTCATGGGGTTATATTTTTACAACGAAACCACGCAAAGACATGGCATTGTATGGTAATTCGGACTACGACTACCGAGAGCAGTCGGCGCAACTCGCAGAACCCCAGATTTATACTTTTGTCCTTTATTTTTTTGACCGCGTCGTGGGTACCACCGCGTCTCGTGGCACTAAATCTGGCCGTTTTTCTGTCTCCAACGATTTTTGCCCCCAACCAAGATCGACCGTCACGAAAACAATTAGTTTTCACTCTTTATCACGATATCGTTAATCCCTCTTCCCTTTTGCTCACACAGCAACTTTTCGCGTCCATTCTTTATCCAGAGGAAATCCCAAAAAATTAAAAAATCCCTCCATCGCTCCATAGTGAAAACGTCCCCTCGCAAATATTTGCGATTAATTATCGTCCTTTCTCTCTCTCTCTCTCTTTTCCTGGTCTTCGTCTTCCCCTTTTTTCTCTACGTCCCTGAATGGTCCATGGACAATTTCCACTCCCCGCAACCCTCTTTTTTTTTCGCTTCCACTTCGCCAAATCGTCGTTCGAATTTAAATTAAAACTGAACAGCAAGGGAATGACTCATTTGCGAAATAAGGAAGACGTGTATGTGTGCATGTGTGTATATATATGTGTGTGTGTGTGTGTGTGTTTTTTTGTGTGCACGAAGGCTTTAATCGTACAGGATCGGACTTTTTAAAAAGAAATTTTGAATGCTCTGTTAATTTACAAATTCAATATGGCTTTAATCCAGATATTGTAGGGTTTTAATGAAGAGGAATAAAGAAAAGTAATTTCTCTCTAAAATTGACCTCTTAGCAGTTGAAAATTCGTAAAGGGCTTTAATATTTCAACATTGTTATTTTCTACTTTGACAGCTTCAAGTCTGGTTTGTCGAACGACTGTTCACTATTAAGCAATATTCTCGTAACATGAATGTATTCCACTGTATAGTCTTGGTGAGAGTCATTGTTCCCTCTCGCGAATCCGGACCATTATCGTGAAAATCCGTCGTCGCTGCAGCCCGAAATAGTGGCGGCGTGCGGTCCGGGAACGCCAAGGGACCGAGGGGGAAGGCCGCTTGCGAGGGCGGCGAGATCAAAGGAAACCGCCCCCCAAATCGGATCGGGGAGGTGGGCGCCATTACAACATCTCAATGCTCATTTAGACATTCTTGCATCAAACTGAGGAAGGGAGGCAGCCAGCAGCAGAAGGACACCCCCCACTCATCTCCCTGCTACATAAATTTTCCCGCGTTTCGGAAGAGGGTGAGGGTAAAGGAAATTTTGTTAATATTTATGAAAAGTTTCGGGGAGATTTCCAGCGACCCTCGACAGGAATGTAAATTGTCTTGGATTGTACCTGACGCTATTGCAATTGCAGGCCGAGATGAGTTTCGTTTGACGTCAGAGAGTCTTGTTTCAAAAACATTCGGAAGATTTCCTGCGAAAAAGGAAGCCCGGATAATTAAGTCTTTCGGGCAGGTAACGGGCCGTGACATGAACGCGATTAGAATCTAGCAGGTAATTGAAAAGGTTCGTACAGTTTTCCTGTGATTGAGACAACTGTAATTAGCAGGAGAAAATGGGGCCCTGTAACACGCGTCACAAAAACCCAACCGCTAATTATACGCAGATGTTTCTTGCTAATTAAAAAAGGGGGCACAAAAGGCTTGTTGCAGCACGAAAAAATGCACTTTTCTCTGCAGGAAAATTCGAACAAACGGGAAAAATTAATTGTTCATGATTTCCTTCCCACGAATGTGTCACTCACCGTATAGGTTGATTAATTTTAGTTCTACGTGTTGACGAATGAAAAACAACAAAAAAAAAGACTAATTTTCCATTCGATTCCTCGACAGTTTTTCTTTTATCGTCGGACAGTCAAAGGAAAATCGAAAAGGCGTTGAAAATCGAAAAAAAAGGCCGCTTCTTCTTTCGCAACTAATAAAATTTCCACAGATGCGTCCTCGGCGTCGCCGCCACCGACGCCGCCGTGAGTGAATTACATTATGTTATTTATAAAAGCCTTTGAGCGACGCCGCCTCCAGCAGCGCCGCGACGCCTGTTTACCTGCTCTTTCTTTATTTACCGCCCCCCATACCGAATGCGAGCGTATGCGCTTTCAGCCCAGTTTATTTTGCGTCCCTAAAGAAGATGCCGAATTTTTTTTTGCTGTTAACCAAAAACTGAAGGCTAACGAAGCGAACCTGCAGGAAGTCACATGCGAGTTATATAGCTTTTTAACCTTACAACAGGAGTTTCTTTGAAAAATTTACTGAAATACCGTTAAGAAACGAAATTTGTTTTACGAAACAAATATAAGATAATTCGTTTTAAAGAACATTGTTTGTGGGATTGGTGTCTTCTCTCATTCCAGATTTGAAAGTCACATATACTTTCATCGTGAGTGTAAATTGAAAAATTTACTTAAATCAGTAGCGTGCGTAAAAATTTTCCAAAAAAAAAGAGCCCCATTATTATCCCGATCATCGTTTGTTTGCCTAATCACCAGACAAGTGCCTTAATGCCCACTATCATTAAACCTATTTACGATCAACCACTTGTACAACTGACTTTGGTTACCCCCTTAAACTATCCACAATCGACCAGATGAATGTTTTTTAACATTTTCATCTGTAAGCACTCCATGCATAAGGTAATGGTTGAAATGGTCCGTCACCCCAGCTGGTTATGATATAATAATTCATAAGTACACACGGGCGGGAAACAAATCGTTGTTACATTGTTGTAACTCTAGCACTAGAGAGGGATGAAAAAGCGGCCCCAGTCGCCACCCCATCTATTAGAGAACGGGAGATCGGAGGGCGGTGGATGCTCGCTCGTTCGCCGGAATTAATTTGTGCGATCGGCGAAAAGGGCTCAGGGAAATTAGGACGTTTGCCCGAAGGGAGCATGATTAAAAACTGAACGCGAATAATGGAAAAGCAGTAGGCAAGTTTTTTTTTCTTTTTTTATGGAGAAGAGGGACATTTTGGACACGAAGAATGTTCATGTTTTTGACTCCGAGGATGAGAGGTTGGAAATATTTCAGTGGCGTAAAGCATTCCTGCACACGGCTGCTATGTGTGTAATATCGGGGTTATTTGAGTTCCGGAAAGTCGTAACTATTCGGTTTCGAGTGGAATTTCATCAGTTTTAAGCGCTCACCAGAATGTATTGACCATCATTCCTAAGTTTTATGCGTGCAGAGCATAAAAGCCAGAGAGTCATAAGTGTAAAATCTGGTTTGTAGTGCAGCTGCTGTTGCGAAACCATATAGATGACAATTTTTCACAGATAATTCAATCAACTGAATAAGAATAGAGAGGAAAAAATCGTTCCAAATTTGGACCGTAAACAATTAGTATAATGAAACTTTGTAGTTACTTTGAAGCAATGGAAACATGTGTTCCAATTAGGATCGGGACTCACTTTCACATAGAAACACATCCTGGAACAAGCGGTAACATAATTAGTCTAGTTTGCAGACGTGTGGGCCCGAATGTCGTTGCTCTTTTTCCATTAATTTCCATGATTCTGGCGATTTCCAATTACGCAAGAGTATTGATGATAATTATCTGGAAAACTAGTCACGTGTACTATTCCAACTAACTCTCTCTATAATGGAGAAACCGAGTTTTTGTGTCTTAGTTTCACCCTCTATCTTCTTCCATATCTAGATATGTTTTTTTTCTACAAATTGCTAACGATGCGGTCTGACGTGGTAATTAGCGACATCCTGCGGTCGTTCTGCGCACGTAGCTTCGTCTGTCATTTGCGCTACGGCCCGCTTTGTTGTTTGTCGCAAAATTAATTAGATAAAAACGCAACGGCACAAAGGGTCTGCTTCTACTGGTGCTGCTGCTGTTAGAGCGACACCCTTCTAATTATTATCACGGTTTAATTAACAGTCGGACAACGATATCGTCATCTTTTCTCTACCCCCTCCTTCTCCTCCACCAGTTTTTTTTCCAGTTAAAATTTTACATTTTCCTAAAAATTACACGGCGATTTCCAAACTGCAAGGGAGAGATTAAACGTTTGAGTCGCCTCCGGCGGCAGCAGGAGTTGTTCGACTTCAAAAGCGCGCAACGTGCGCTGGAAATGACAGGCCGATAGAGCGAGAAAGCAAACTAAACCGTAATATCCATATCCATATCCAGGGCGCTACTTGATGCATAAATGTGAAAATCGTTGTTGGTTGGCGACGTGCCGTAACGAGACGATGTAAATCATCGCCGATGAAGAAGAAGGCATTTGACCAAGAAACGAAGATGAAGAAGAAGAGGAAGAAAGAGAAGAAGTACATTAAGAAGAACCTTTAATGAGCTCTCCGCTTTTTGTATCGCGGTCGTAACGTTGTTTCTTTCAAGATTTATTAGGGTTTTTATGCGTCGCAGTGTTAAGATAACAAAAGCAACGATTCTAACGTAATTCTAATAATAATAATAATAAGGCCGGGTTATGATGGGTGGGCCGTTCAGTCTGCTTCTCTCTATGGACGCGTAGCGAAATTTATTCCTCTAATAACTGGGCAGGCTCCCATTTCGATTTGACGTTTATGGTGGCATAAAGCTGGTTTATTGTGGCAGCCAGCGTTCAGCGAAATCGCCGAAGAACTTTATCGACGCGACAATATTTATCTTTTGTTTATCCTGTACAGGATTGCCACATTTTTTATGATTTATTTAAAACATGCAACGGTGCAAATCTCGCACAAAATACCATTAAGTTATTGTGTTACGATGGTAATACTATGCTAATGACATTCGTAATACAAGGAAGGTCTTGCTGGGAATGCCTAGTTTGACATTCTTTTGATATTGAATAGTCGACTTTATTCGGATCGATAACCTGATAAAACATATGACATCCTGACAATACATACATTTCTATTAAAAAAAACGAACATGTTATTTAGTACCAGTTTTGGTCTTTTTGACTTTTAAAAATTTAAAACTTCTAAAAAGCAAAATTGCTTTTCATGAGACTGTACTTTTATCCATTTAAACAGAATAAACTTAAACAAGCAAACTACGAAAATCGGTCACGATTAAACTTGCAGCAGCCACCAAGTTTCCATTCGCACTACGTCAAATTCAAACTTTCCAACTTCCAACGAAACTTGCCCGGCTAAACGTAAAATGATACAATCTTGTGCTTGCAACAACAACTTTTGGATTCTATTTCATGGAGAATTTGAAACTGTTTTGAAGAAACACAAACCACCCATTTCTGATCGATTGGATCAGGAGAAATCGATGGTGTTCAACCAACAAGCCTAACAACAAGAAATATTGTTTTTTTCCTTGTGCTTCCCAGAGATAAGGGTTTTATGAGCGCGCCTTCCTGTTTACACACAGTGCCTAATCAGTTCTTTTGTTTATCAAAGATGGGTTTACTTTGGGCCTGTTCTCGGGCCACATCTAGGTTCGCTTAGGAAAACAATAGAAGATAAACTTTAAAAATTTCTTTTATTAATTTTAATTTTCTTGTAGTTGAAGGGGTGTGTGAGGTGAGATGGGTAGTAGAAGGGAAGGTCTTCTTATTCAGACCAGTGAGCGGAAATTGATAGGATAAATTTGGCCCGAGTGGCGCAGCCAGAGTGGAAATTCTGCATGACGACGTCTCCACGACGAGTAATGGAAAAATCATGAGAGAAGAAAAAATGGGGGAGGAGAAAGAGAGAAAGAGAGAAAAACGATGGTATTTTTTTGTTAAATCGCAATTAAGGTAATTCGATAAGCCGCCGTCCCTCTTTTCTGACGAGGTGAGGAAACCACGCAATACGCAAGGAAAGAAATCTGGTCGTATCGGCTTAGGAGGAAGCCGCATCGGGTCTTTTCCGTCCCCTAAGGATAAGATGATGTTTCCCTTCGAAGAATTAACTTTTCAGACTTAGCATTTAATATCGTTTCCTAATCTACCACAAACTGAGAGTGCTGTCATCTGAACCCACATCTCTCTTATGGCCAGCGCATAGAGTGTTCGGACAATCCTTCTGGGCATTATTAACGAATGAAACCTAGAATTCCTTGGGACACATCATTAAAGGTCGTTAATAATAAATTGAGAGAAGCACTTACTCAAACGGTTCGGGAAAAAAAAGCGAAAAAAACACTCGGATAATCACAAGGCACACGCTCGTTGTAGAGTCGATAAATTGTTGAGTTGATTAAAGTCCGGGGTTTAAAATTTTATTAAAAAGGAAGACAGTTTTGAAAATTTCATTGCGTCGCTCTGCCAGAAGAAAATGAATTCCTTTTGAGGATCGTTAATGCACCCCTCCTCCTCTTACTCTGCCTTCCTATTGCGCGAAAAATGATGATAAAAACAAGTGAATCTTTAGAGCCTTCTTTTCATGTCAAATCGAATCAAAATACTCAAGTTTTGCAGTTGTTCTAGTAATTGAACCAATCACTGACAAACAATAGAGATAAATGTGACATCGTAAAAATGGCTCATACACACATACACACATACTTACACGAGTCGATTTGTAAAAATACGAGGTGATGTAATTTGATCAAAATAACAATTTCAAGTGTGAAATGGTAATCTTCTGTTTTCGGTTTTGGCAACCGTCTATACATCTCCAATGCCAGCAAGGTCACTTCAACAATCTGCAACCTATGCAACCTTGACTGTTATACATGCGATAGAGAAGAAACACCCATCCATGTTCTTCTCCTATGAATAACTTGTTAATGGAGAAAATTTAATTAATTAAAAACAATTCCTATTGAAAAGCTGAAAACTTTTCAAACCATCCTCGTATCTATTTTGAATTCTTCCCGTTTTTCAAGGGTTTCTAGCCACTCAAAACATTTTTCACTCGTTTTTCCCATAATATTTGCTTATCAATACTGGCTTGTCACAATTTGTTGTGATTGATTGATGATTTATTGACACAAAAACGTATATGAACGAGATAATCTCGTCCCGTAATCTTTATTTCAGTTTTATTAATTCAATAATGTTATCGGACGTGCTCCATGCGATAGCACACACGCTGCTGATCTACAAATAACAATAATATTACACAATCAGGCCCTGGAATGTCACATAAACGAAATGGAAAAAAATGTATTCTAAGCCTTAACAGGACAATAAAACTTTTAAATTTCCTCGGATAAAGGTTGCACAACCCGAAGGAGTACAAGAGAAGATAAGAGGCGTGTGATATCAGGGCCGTAATTCAGGAAATCTTTTGCCAAACAAATGAAATTAGTGTCGTAAAAACGAGCCGCATGATTTACAATGGGAGCATATTAAGTTTTCATGTTTATATCCAAGAAAGAGAGAGATAGAGAGGTTGTTACTTTAGCGTAAACCACCTCTTCTCCACAAAAGATAATGTAAAATAAACAAGTGAGAAAGAGACGAAAGGAAAAATAACTTTTACACGATACAATGATGAGGAGACATCTCTTGGGAAACTTTCCTCCAACGACTTTTCCCAGAAATATTTTCTTTCTCCAACTTTCCCATCGGGGCAAATATTTATATTGAATTTGCCCTCCCCCTCCCCGAGGAAGGGCAGAACTGGAAAGGGGTGGTGGGGAGGGTTTTGAGTTTCCCTAATCCCATGGCCGATAGAGAGACGAGAGTATTTCATTATCCTCGCAGGAACGCAATATACATACATAACTCCCTTTTCCTCGGCCGGCCATTCTCCGGTTATATGCAAATTCTTCAGGCGAAAGGCAATGGTAGAAGAGGTCGGCCGGAAAGGCAAAAAGAAAACCTTCCCGCCCTGCCTGCAGGAATTTCTTATTTTAATGGGACCCGCAGGAGAAGAAAAGACCAACGGGAGCGAAAGAGAGAGAGAGGGAAAGAAAAAGAGAGAGAGAGAAAGAGAAGGCGGGAGAATCAAGTCGTAAGCCAAACGGAAATTCTTTTATCATTCGAAGGCGAACAAACGAGGAATTATTTATTTTTGCCCTACTGGCTTCGCTGCCTTCTTTTTCGGACTCTCGAAGCGCCTTTTTCGCATACACAACATATATTTTTTGGTATTTTCTTTTTTCATTTCTTTCCTAAATCGTTACTCAACTGTTACATATGCCAAAACGACAAATTTCCAAATAACAGGTCATGAAAACAACATCATATCATTTGACAGCTTACCATTAGTCTGTTAGTTTTATAAGGCAAATTCAAATTAACAATGACAAATGACTGTTGACAGATTGTCAATATAAAAAAACTGATATCGGAAGCCTTCTAGATACGAATATAGTGAATTTGTGCAATGGACAAGAAATAACGGGCGCTCCAAGTAAGTGTATATGTTCACCTATCAACGAGCATGATATGTGCTTTTGACTTACATGGTGGGCGGCTCGGTATTGTTGCCAATGTATTTCTATGATCTATGGGAGGTAGGCGAGGCGTGTACGGAGGAAAAACAGGGGCACAAATAAGATACTTTTCAAAATGGTAAATGTATTTCCTATCGTTGTTTTGACGTTTCGCAATTGAACGCGCCAAAATGAAAAATTATTCTCTCTCGTGTAGGTCAGGTTTTTGTATGACTCATACGACTGATTTTTTTCGTTCTTCACGGAAAGGATTTTTAATGAATCGACAACCAGTTTTACATACCAAGCAAGCGAACGCAAGACTGGTTGCCTATATTATTAATAATGGCTTGAAAATAGCCACTTGATGTCAATAATAATAGACGTCACGTGATTTACGGCCAATTAGAGAAGAGAACTCGATTTTCTCGGTAATCGCGACTACTTGAATCGACTTAATAAAATGTGAAGTATTTCGGCGATGTAAAGTTCCCACTTTTTATTCGGTTGCATAACATTAAGAAAATGGCATAAAAACCATAGACATCTAAAAAAATTGCCCAAATTGAATGCACTTTCACCTCGACGGTCAAGGAGCGAGGGGAGAGGAATAGAGGACGGTGATCGGGATGATGTTCCTGCCCTCGTGTCGCATATGTCAAGCCCTTTGTACACGGGGATTATCCCTAATTACGCTTTTTAAACATCAAGCCGGCCCATTGTGCCCCGAGCTGTGGGAACGCGAGGGTGTCCTTTTGCGATTGCCATCGCAGATAAGATAAACAGAGCAGCAGTAATATTGCATCAGCAGGAGGAACGGGACGGGCAGATGACAACGACCTGCTGCCAGTGCAAATGTCACCCCCTCTTTTCGAAGACGATACGGCTACTTGATTAAATACGAAGGGATATATATTAATACGGTATTATCTGTGCGTGCCATCTGGCTGTTGGTAGTTGTGAGCGCTTAAAAAGCGCCTCGCGTTGTTCGTGTGTGGTTGGCCGTTCTCTCTCAGTCTCTCAAGTCCGAGCAGCACTGCCCCCAACTCGCTCAATCTCATTATTTTTTTCGTAGAGCCGCTAACATGGCGAATGTTAATTTATGGGGCAAAGGCACAAAGAACGAAACTTTGTCGGTTCTGGGAAGCACGAGCAGCAGCAATAGTAGGTCGGTTGTCTTCAAGGCGATCAGCGCTTCCGTTCGGCCCTATAATTATTGAAAAACCTACACAGAGGCACGCTTTCGTCAGAAAATTTCATTGACTCTTTCTAGGAACGGATGTCAACACTTGGCACCGCCCAAGGGCTATAATAGCAAATTCATTTAATAGAACAGCAGAAGGACCGTTTTTCCTGCTACCTTCGATCGCGTGAACTGAATGGGCGGAGCTGCTTAATGCGCTAATTGCCACAACCGCGCCGGTTGCACGCAACCCATCGTGTACTGAAAAGTCAACAATCACATGGTCCTTACGGATACACTCATTATCATGGAAAGAAAATCGTTTCGAAAATAAGTCAAAAAGAGACAAAGATGTTGGTGCGCACCTGTTTTGTCTGATGATGGCTCTTGCGTGAGCCTTTATTAAATAATCTCGCTGAATTCTTTCGTTTCTTCACCTCCTTTTCTAAGCCGAGTAGCGTGTAATGTTATATTGCGCTCGATAAATAACTCGTTGTCACGATTTAAATAGGGCACTTAACCACCAAGGAAGCGTCTTCTTCTTCTTCTGCTTCTTCTTCGTCTTCGGCAAGAAGTGACAAACGACCAAAGGAGATTAACACCATTGAAATGTTCGTTAGTTCAAGCCCTAATAATGTCAACTGCAAGAGGAATCTTAATAGTACTAGATTTAGTACATTTTTTTTTCTAGACCATTATCTTCAAGTTAGTATTGCGAAAAATTTGCACCTAAAACCGTAAAAATCTAGACATTAATTTCGAAATGTTCTCGCGCTCGTTAAGTGTTAATGGGATCTGGTGCTCGGCCGTAGTTTGCGGTCCATGTAGGGTCTTTTGGTGAATTTCAAGCGCTTCGACACGGTTCTTCGGGTCCTCCGAGTGGCGTAAACTAGCGCCCCGGGCCCATTTAACTACAAGATAATTACTAGTTTCTCTACGATAATTATTTTACGATTGTGACGACCCTGTTTTTCTTTTCTTTCACGTTTATAGATTAATTATACAGGAGCGTGCGTACAGTTTATCACTTAATTTATACAGAGTGTTTCACTATGAAATGGAATTGTAAAACAAAAAAAAAGCAAAGAATTTAATTTGAACAAATGCCTTGTCGGTCGCCATTTTTATTCACTTTTACACACTTATTTATACAAAATAAATACGTTGAAAAGGTGGAGTGAGTAACACCGTGGGCCGAGAACCGAAGAAGACAAAGGGGGACTTTGCTCTTCGTCTTGTGCTTGACATGAAAGAAACATTTCGTATAAATTTCTTCGCCTTTTCATTCGTTGATTTTATTTACATTTCAAAGTTTCCCACTGCGATTTTTCTTCACTGTAATCGCGAACGCCACTGACGTGACACGCGACTTGACATCTGTCAAATTCTGTCTAGGGAATTTGTTTTATACTGAAGGCGATTTCAACGCTCGATTTACAGTTAAGGAACGAAACCTAAACAAAAAAAATCGTTGAAAGGCACTCGTGCAAGCCGATTTGAGCTAAATAACCGCCATTTATATGCGTAGCTTTAAAGTAGCTTTTCTAATTTTCCGCTAGACTATTTACAATTCAACCAGATACGCGTTCTCCTTCTCTGATGCGTGTGTGTATTTCTAGTTTCGTGTAGGATAGTGTAACTCACATGTTAAATTTCGATTCACTGGCCCCTTCTGATGGGTTTTGAGTATGAATTTATGCCATTGATAGTAGCCAGATACAATTTTCCCGCTCTGGTTGAGCTGCATGTTCTACAGCCCACCAAAGAGACGTGCACAGAAGAAGTAGGTGCAGAACGACATGCCTTATGTGGCAAAATGTAGGGCCCCAGTATTGGGGCAATGTTTCATTCTGTTATTGGTTTCTTCGATTTTCATTGTGAGCTTTGAAACGCCATAAATATCAATGTTGGCTTTTTCTAGCAAAACGGGTGGGCGAAAGCGTCAATTGTGACCCTCCTCTTTTGAACGGAATCAAAACTGAAAATCACCTAACCATCGTACAGGTGACGGTTATTTGTAAAAGAGCCCCCAAAACCCCGAATATTAACGCTGAAGACCTCCATCCAATCCGTGTGTGTCTCTCTCGTTCAGCCTACCTGTATTCGATCCTGTTTGCTTTACGCT
>JABRWK010000578.1:0-10966 GCA_013372445.1 Hypothenemus hampei | reverse complement strand
CATCCACTTTTTTCATTGAATAACGATTCAATGGATAATGTCGCTTCTTCGTACTCCGATGAGGACGTTTGACTGATTTTCGGCCGCCTTTTGTATCAAGTGATACAGTTTTGCTCATTTTTTATATTTTTTCAAGTCAAAAAATAAAAAAAAATTATAACTTTTGTATTACACGTGGAGATCCGTACTCTACTGCGTTACAAAATAAAGTGATTCTATAACATTGAAAGTTGCAAGAGTCTAAAGAGCCTGTAATTTTGCATACCTGATTATTTTCATTTCCAAGAATACTTAAAGCCGTTGTCGGTACCAAAAATTACATGAAAATATCAATTAAGAAAGTGCAATAAATCCCTCTATTAAGGATAATCCCTTACCCTTCTTTCGTTCGCCCGTACCTACCTTCCCGCTACCTGTGATGCGGGTCTATTGGGTTGCGCTCACTTTAAATCGCTATAACTCCGGAACTAATTTAAATTTTGGGATGATTCAAAGCTTAAAATATTCTTAAAAGTATAGACAATAAATTTAGCTAAAAAAAAGAAAATCAATTTTTTGAAAATTTCAGGGTGGTCTGACCCCTTAATTATAAAACCTCGTAAATACATTTTGGTGAATTTTACAGTAGAAGCTAAAAGCTACTTTATGGCTCAGAGTTGGAAATCTAGCAATGAAATTTACAATAAGCAATTTTGTTTAATGGGCGAAAATAATATTTAAAATCGATAATTCAACATAAAAAAATGCTAAATCGTTCAAAAACAAGATTTTAGAAAAAATGTAGTTACGAGGTTTAAGAATTAAACAAACGAAATAGGGTGTCCCATATAAAACTTTTCGCCTGAATATTTCGTTTAATATGAAGTTTTGAAAAAAATTCAAAAACAGATCAATTGAGATGTCGAGGGGGAAATTTTTTGAATTTATGTCCAATCCCCTTCCTCTTTAAGCCCTTCAAGAGAGAATGACTCACCCTTAAAATTTCAAATAGAATGGGAAATCGAGTAAAACCTCATTTTAAAGAGCATGCCAAGAAGGGTAGCTGAGTTGAGGGGACGAATGACAAAATTTTGTGAAATCCGAAATTAAACTGCCCCCTCCATATCTAAACTCCGGTTTACGTCACTTTCGTAGTAAAAATCGAAAAATTCTAATGGCTACAATTTTGGAGTGGTTAAACGAAAAGACTTGAAACTTCGTAGATGAAAAGGTCTTAGCATGCCCTTTAATGTGATGCATTATTCAACCTCCCATTCCATTTGAGATTTTAGGGGTGAGTCACCCCCTTTCCAAAGAGTTGTAAATAGGGGATTGGACATAAGCTCAACAAGTTTCCCCTTTGATATCTCAACTGACCTGTTTTTGGAATTGTTTCAAAACTTCATACTAAACGAAATATTCAGGTGGAAACTTATATATGGGACACCCTGTACGTATACATATTAGCCGTCGTATTACTAAATATTTCTTTTTTTAATGAAAAAGTTATTGACATGGCTGTTGCATTTTCGCATCTATGGTAAAAAATGAGTTAAAAGAGAGATTTCATTTAAGAGAAACATTTCTATCCACAATCTTAACATAATTCACTACTGTATTCTTTGAAACATACGTATTAGAAAGTATTAGGAATCTGGACTTTCCTTTAAAAATAATTATTTATGAAAGTTTGTTTTTTTTGGTATGTTGACCATAGGTAATTGTGATTTTTATAAACTTTCTAGAAACAATTATTATATATGTAGTTCAAAAGGTAATTTAGGAGCGCTGCGGCTTTTTAAATAAAAAAATAATTTTGATTAATATCTATGAAATCAAACAAGAAACAGGTTTCAATTTTGGTACATAAACTACCATTGTCAATTCCTAATTTCAATAAACGCAAATTGGTAAATATTCGGTTCAAGACAAGAACAAAGGAAAGAGTTCTTTTTATTGTTAGTTCTTACTTTTTTAATATAAATTTCTTAATAAATTTACTACAAAAATATAATTATCTGTTACTGTTTACATAAAAAGGCACTTTTGATAAACATTGCTAATAAAAAAAGATGAGTGTCCATAAGGGGATTTTTCTGCCCTGAGGGATTTAAAGTTCCCATTTTATTATATAAATGGTTAGATCACTATAAATAAAAAAGATGGGAATTAATTAAAAAAATTCAATATAACTGCTATGAAATATGACATAATATAATCTAAGATATAAATTGCTGTAGAAATAAAAACAGACTTAAATATTTTCTTAAGAGGAGTCAAAACTTGTTCCGGTTCAAAAAATCGGTATTCTGATCATGGTATATCGTGAAACTAGATTCAATTACGATAATTGTGGCGATACAATTTTTATTCTGATGACTTGAAGTATTTTTAGAAATTTGTCAAATTGGGATCTGCTGCGAAACACCTGGGCGAAGAATGACAGTTTTACGAATATCTACTTTACCACTTTACCAATGGAATATTATTTGGTAACTATAAGAAAACATCTTTACAATACAAATAATGCGTTTAAAGACATAATATAAAATTGGATTGTAGGTAGGATACATGGATTTTTATACTTTGCGAACACTTTGTCACCCAACAAGTGACACTATCAGAACAATTTTTCTTTTTATTTTGTCAAGGAAGTTTACTGTAATAATATGAGCGAGAGGAAAAGCCATTAGTAATATTTTATGATTTTCAAAACAATATAAATGCAGAAAAAATAGGTTAAATTTAGAAGGTACAGCCACATAATGAAGATTATAAAGTAGACAATTAAAAATATAAAAAAAGGGGTCTAATCATTGCGAACTAAAATAATCTAGATTTAGTTTAAAAAGAAAATCAAAGCGATATCAATAGTATTATTGCTGTAAGGTCCAATTTCATGTAAAAAATTCAATAGCGAAACGAAAAAATTGTAACCCCTTAGTGTATTTAAAATGTAACAGAAGTGCAATTTAAATTAAATCTGATTAGGTAGATTCGTTTTCATAACTTTCATCATGAACTCACGGAAAACCTAGTATGGATTCAATTGTTATAACTTTTTTTAACTATGAACGCGGTCTCTTTTATCTCTCTGTATAATTTGTGTCATAGTGTACTTCATAATATATTTCAATTAGAAGGTGTTGCGTCTTTGGGCTCATATAAAAAAAAAGAAGTAAGTCAAATCTCTAAAGATAGGGGAATTTTGGCCAAAAGTGCAAAATTGTAAATTTTTGGGCCTCTGGGGAACAAACAATTACTAGAGTATTATAAATAATATTGATGAAAACTTAAAATGTATGTTTTAAAAAAATGAAATGCAAAAAATTCATCCGCACGATCAACTTGTTATTTTCATCATTTTTCGGGTCGAAAAACCCCCTTAGGGACACTATCCTTTTAGGTTGTAATAAATTTTCAGGTTTTTTTCATGAAAAAACTAGAAACCGAATCTGCACAATAAAAAATAAAACTTTTTAAATTTCATTTTAAACATTAGAAAGAAATATTTATCAACCATTCGACAAACTATAACTGGCTTGCTTAAAGTTCATTACGACGAAGAACGAAGAACAAACTAAGGTTTGATATTTTTACAAACTTGTTCTTTATGACAGAGAAAAATAAAATACAGGAAATATAGAAAGAGAAAATGAAAATCTTTACGAATATTTTCCCGAAGGACAATTGGAAAAAACAAAAATTCTTAGAAAATGCGTTATTATATGTTCTTAAAAAAGTAAAAATTATTATGACATGTTATTTATGATATAGTACATGATTATATGGTTGTATGAGTATTTTTAAAACGTACGATCTCTATTTTTTTTTTAAATATAGCAATTTTTTACTGTCAATACCTTCTATTTAGTATTTTAACTAAAAATGTCATATTTATACAACTGTAGAGTTATCAAATATACGGAATGGAAAATTTCCCCTAAAAATTTTACAACTTTTACATAAAATAGTCAATTTGACAAATTAATTTTTTTAATCATTGACAGTAAACAGCCGAACTACATACGTAAAATTAACATTACACCATTGAAATGTATTACGTACATAATACTCTACAACAACATAAATTACTATGAATTCATTAAAATCTATGTTTTTCTTAAAAACCGGAGTAAGAGTCGATTTCATTGGTTTACCACAAAAAATGGAGTTTATAATATTTTATACAGAAGACATTATCTATACAGGATGTTGTCCATGTGGGCCCAATCACCCCATAAAATATATACCTCAAAATCAAAAACACCCTGTATGTATTGATAGCTAGATTTCAACCGTGAACTGCTAACTTTATTCATACCTAGTTTTAATTGTAAATTTTTCGTCAACTATTGAAGTTAGGTATAGGTATGTTATATGAAATATACTCAGGATTTGAAGCAAAATTCAAAAATGAAATAAAAAAATAGGTGTTTCCATTTGAAATAAAAGCATGGTAAAAACGAAGTTGGTTATCGTAACTTCTTTTTGGCCACCCTGTATACATAAATCTATCATCAAAAAAACCGCATTCGAAAATAAAAATCGATAGATCGAAGCGATTTTTCAAAAAACAAACCCCTGAATTTTAAACGACTTTATTCCAACCTTTACGTTCTCCCTGTATACCATTTCTGTAAAACCAAAACATATCTCAGTAAGCACAAAATTGAATGCAGAATTTGCGTATGAATATTTTAATATGTATCTCATCCATAAATAATTCAATGTAAATTTAGTGTTTGCTAAATGTTTAAAACTATTATACTTGGTATTATCGAAACGTCTGCGAATATTTAAAATGGTGAGAGTTGATCATAGAGGGATCCTTTCCCAAGTTTTCAAAAAAAAAAAACGAAAAATAATTTATGAAATGATTTTAAATCGATTTGGTTACACAACATAAACATTGTGTATTTGTTACAAGAAATGTTCAAAATGCCTACCGTTATTCCCAATACAAATATGAACTTTTCTCAACAATCAAAGAGTTCGGTGTCTGTTATAAGTTTGCCATGAAAAACTACTGGTTTCTCGTAAATGTTGCACAACAGATAGAAACGTACCTTTGTAGGGTACCCGGCGATTTTGAAAACGTTCTTCAAAAAGGATACGATCTTGGTGAGCATTTTCACGAATTGAAGCCCAACACATCACAAAATTGGTTAACTCTTCGTTTGAACATCCTGCTATTTTAATTATTTTCAGTGCAAAATAACGAATAATGTCGAATTCCTTCCAGAAGGATTTCGTATTAATCAGAACCATTGAGATATAATGTCTGTTCCGACAAGAATCCGGAATCGGTCAGCACCACGGTGATTGCTCAAAAATTGTCTAGAAATCGTCATTTTGATGCAATTTCGTTGGATCTGATTAGTTAGAGATTTCTGTTGGAACAGACCTATAGAGAGTACTTGCGTGTTGACAAGTGACATAACCTAATAATTAAATGTAAATAAACAATTTGTCAACAAATATCAGGCGAATAATAATAAAGCGTGAAATAAAATGAATGGCGATAGACGGCGTGAAATGTACACGCGAAAATTTAAATGAATGTAAGCCACAAGGGTTACATACAATGAACGACATTTTTTCAATGTGTGCAATCTTATTGGTTTACATGCATTAGATTTTCGCGTATATATTTGATGCCGGCGTTCATTCTATTTCAAGCTTTATTGTTATTAATCAATTCGTAAATACTATATTAACCGATTGGCCCTACCATTGTTATATTATAGATTTGGATTGGGCCTTTTGACACCTAAGGATATGGCAGCAAAACGAAATTATTTAAATACAATTTCGCCGTCAATAATGATTAATGGGTTCCAGGTCAGTAGCGTACCAAAATTTTAGAGAAAATTTTCAAAAGGTTGCTATGGCTTTATTAAAGTGATTTTTGTGAAATAAAAAATTTCGCGCACTAAGAAATTTGCCGAGACTAGTTTAAATATTTGCAAGTATTTTGATAAGACACTGTATTTCTTGCAAAAAGCAAAACTAAACTGTGGATCATCAATAGACCGGTTAAACTTATAGTATTTAATATTGAACTTCACTGTAGTATCTGTAAAATATCGATACCTTGCTTTTTATGTTATTAACAAATTGATTTCGTCGCCGTAAAGTCAAAACCTCGTATCTCAAAAAACGTTACTTTTCAGGAATTCAATTTTTTTTCAAGTTACGAGGTATTGATTTCAGAATATTTATTTTTTTTTAAGATACGAGGTTAACAACAAATAAAACTATTGCCTTTTTCAACTTTTTAAACGAACTTTATTATTAATAAAAAAATAAAAATAAAAATAAAAATTGAGATACGAGGTTTTGACTTTACGGCGACGATTTGTTCCCTTAAGAAAACTAAAGTTAATTACCTTCCTTCCTTTGTTTCACCATCCAATAAATGACAAATGTCATAAATACTATTCTTAAGCTGACATAAGAGTTTTAATCAACTTGATCGACTTGATTATTATCAAAAATTACTAAAATGTCAATTTCATTTAATGAGTTTGCTAATTTTCAATTTAGTGAATTTAAGATTATTTGATGTTATATTTTATCATAGAGATTTACTTCTAGTTTCTAAATGTACAACTACGGAATAACTAATAACAACTGAATTAGTATTATTGACTTTAAACAAAATTACTTCATTGTTCTCTACGTTTGTGAAATTAGTTTTTTGGATAAGACAGCGTGTTAAAAATACATTTTTGTCTGACTGTATCATAATGACATTAATTAATACAGTGTGGAATATCTGAATGGAATAAATTCAGTGTTTCAATTAATGTGTCTATGCATCAAAAATCTCTAGACACTTTTATTTTAGATTATAAAATGATCTCCTGCAACGTAAAAACTTTCTAAATCAACTTTTTTTGACTGACAGTTTAACACTCAAATTTTTAAATTGAAAGTAGAGATATATGGTACCTCATTTGAAAGATCTTTTTATTTTCTATTTAAAAATGTGATTGTTTTAAAATATATGATAAAAATTATTATAATGATCAATTCATCTTATTAATAACGTTTTTTAATCATAAATAAAAATGTCTTCTAACGTTGTTCAATTTCTGTTGACAATCTAATTGAAACCGTTGTTCTGTCTCTTAAGTCATGTAAATCGTGTAGTTTAGATTTGTCTACCATACTTTTTTTACATCCCCATAAGAAGAAACTTAATGGCATTATATCAGGTGATCGAGGTGGCCAACCTAGCGATCTCCGTCTTCCTAACTACCGATTTACAAATGTTAAATCGAGGTACTATTGAATAGAAATTTTCTAATGTGTTCCATTTTGTTAGAACAGTATCACATTAACTGAAACTTATAGATTTGTTTGAACAAAATATAAGTTTGATAAAGTTGGATAGTATTTTGGTGTAATGCAACATAATTCTTATCATTCTAATTTATATCAATAAAGAAAGAGCCAAAGATGTAATCTCTAATTATTCCTGCTCAAACATGAACCCTTTTTTTTAGGGTGTTGTGAATATAATTCTCTCATTCAGTGGGAGTTTTGATTAACATGGTCATGAAAAGTAAAAGTAAAAAAAGTAAAGCACAAGGATTCATCAGAAATCAAAACATTTTCGATTGGATAACATTGTTATCTAACCCTCGCATCATTTGTTCTCGAAAATACGTTATTCTGCCAAAATCATCTTCAGTGAACTTTTGAGTTGCTGTCAATTTATAGTAAAGGGCTTTTATTAAAGGAATTTTATTTTGTTATGATACGCGAAGAATCGAGGAATGGCTAATATCAAATGATAAAGTTGTTTGTCAAATTGAATTAAATGAGTTTTCTTCAAACTCAAGCATTACACTCATTTTACTATCGTTATTCAGTTCATTGAACAGTTCTTTTTTTGGTTTGACATAGATGTAAGCGTTCGCAAAACTGTTTCTTAATTTTACTAATTATACTTCTAGATATAGGAAAGAAATTGGTAGATTTTTCTTCAAATAGGTTGATACTTTCTGCCTGCAATTTTGTTCCATTTTATTAACTAACAGTCTACAGAATTGTTATTTTATGAATTTCTGTTAAGTAACCCATGATTCTAAATTGCAAAGACAAACACTCAAACAACACTAAAAAATTATTTAATGTTGTCAGTTAGTTGAATCAGAGAGCATTTTGTTACGTCATTTTCAGCAAATTTAACAATGCCAACTATGAAGAATATTTATAAATTTTCAACTCTTCTTTTCTGTCGAAAAACCTAAATTTGTTATTTTCTTGCATTATCAACGTTATTAATTATTAAAATATTTAAGTTATTGTGACAAATTTCGTTAATAAGATGAAATTATTATTTATGGTACTTTAAGTACAATTTTTAAAAAAGAATATTTTTGTACAGAGAATTAACTTAGTTGTTTTTAAAATAATCGAAATCTTGTAATTGTAATAAGGCGTTAATGCTTTACAACACTAACCTATGGGATTTATACAAGGCGATTGAAAAACATTCGCAAGTTGATACTCCTTTGAGAAATAACCTTACGTGTTTGACTGATTTATTTTTATTCTATCAAGAAATACCTTAAAACGATTTTAAGTTATCGTTGGAACATTGTATCCAAAAAAATGTTTATTACGAACCCCTGTTATTATTATTTAACGATTTTTTACACTGCTGTAACTGAATATTTAAATGCACATATAAAGGTCAATGTTAACAAAACGATATTGTCACAATAACTGTGAACTTGAATTTTTAGTTTTGATTAAATTTTATTTTCGTCCTTAATTGTTCTATTTTTAGTTTTGATTATGTACAGGCTATAACATTAATGACATGTCGATATTTCAGAGAATAACTCCTTATTTTATTGAAAAGAGAAAAATTTCTCTAAATTTGGGATCAAAAGTAATTCGTGTTTGAGATATAGTGTTTTAAAGTTGAAATAGATCAGTCGTTTTTTCAAATTCATTTTTTACATTTTTTAAGCTAGGAGATTCAAATTCATGCAGTATGACAGTAACAATATCTACCCTGAAGCCCTATAATACGCTTCCAGAATCTATAGAGCGTTACAAATTTTACATCACTACTGGTTTTACCAACCTGATCTTCTTTCTATTGCACCACTGACACTCAATGGTATGATTTTTGTATTTTATGCTAGTTAGAAAAGGTTTCAACTTTTATATTTGTTGGGTATTTGGTGCCGTTTTAATAATTTACTATTAGGCAATAAAGGCGATAAAAATTAAAACAGAAATTATAAAAATCTGTTAAAAGTGTGATGCTTCAACCAGAATACAAGCATTAATAAAAAGAATATCTAAATTTTAAAACCAGTATATTTGACAAATCACAAAAAAATTTGGGATAGAACCATTTGGGTATAAGTGTAGAATACCTTAAAAATGGTTAAATGTTTTTTCCATTTTTTAATTTGTAAAAATACTACTCCAACTTATACTTTCCTTACTGCAATGTCGATCGCAAATGAGGAGTCCATTGCAATAACCTGGCAAGTCCACTTTTATGAAAAAATGAGGTAAGGACATATTCTTAATCTGTATAAAAAAACTATTTGCCCTGTGCATGAACGAGATTTGAATACCGATCGAAACTTAATAAAATGCCGTAGTGGTATTTGCCTGCCTAACAGTATTTTGCAAAAACCTGGTATGTCCAAAATCGTGTGTATTATAATTCTGGCATTATTTGTCCATAAAACTCAAGTCTAAATATTATTTATCTGAGAAAACCTACATACAAATATATTAACAGAAATACCATCCCTTATTTTTTTTGTGACAGTTTTTTTGATTTCCCGAACATTTTAATACAGTGGACTTGCCAGGTTATTGCATTGGCCCGTCAAATGTAATCTGAGTATTTGGCGAATTTAAAAAAAATCATTAAAGATGAAGTTCCCTGTGTTTTAGGAAACTTAAAATGCACACAGCTTTTGACATTGTAATTTCCGTTATACAGCACTTAATCGGTATAATGACCAAAAACTCACCAATTGTACAACGCACTTATGTAGTAAAAATTATCATTAAAGGTACAATTCCGAAGGCGACGGCAGGCTGCAGGCAGCAGCGGCAATGCTGCCCAACCGCCCAACTATCGGAAGGTGGCGGCAGTGCCGGCTGTCGCCACCTTTCGATGCACTTTCATAGAATTAAACGTAAACCAGTACTGTCGCTGCGGTCTGAAACTGCAGTTGAGCAGCATTGCCGCTGCCGCCTGCGGTCTGCCGTCACTTTCGGAATCATACCTTAACGGTACATATTTGAGTAGGTACGTAGTCAAAATATTAGAATTACATAAAGTAAGGCAAATGCACTTGTTCCAATAATATTATTTGTAAACAGGCAATTGCGGAGAAAATCACTTCACAAAGAAACAGGTACAAAATAATAAGCTCCAGTTAAAACTTTCTTCCATGGGTTTTACATTAATTTGAATTTATATTGTTAAGAATGAGATGGAAATGACGATTTATGGTGTTATTTTCTATCCAAAAGAGTTTACCAATATACGGAGATTATAGAATAATGGAATGCGGAACTTGTTGAATAGCGTGTTTATATTTCAGCTTCTAATACCTGCAATAGTTCTCCTGAGAAACGTCAAAACGGGAAAATTAAAAACTATGTATTTTATTAAACTTTTTTTTAACTATTTTTAGCAAAAATGATTAATTCTCACCGTTTTTGGCAAAGTATCTTTTCATGTGAACAACAATAGAGAATTATATTGTAGCCAAAAAGTTAAAACCTCATATCTCTTAAATAGCAGAAAGTGTAAAAATACAGTGGAACTCGCGAATAACGTCCTCGGTTTTAACGTCAACTTGGATATAACGTCAAATTTTCCACGCCCCCTACAAATTGCTATATAAACTAATGGTACAATTCCCTGTTTTAACGTCATAAAAGTCTGGGAAAACCCGGGTATAACGACATTGTTTGACGTGTGTTA
>JABRWK010000576.1:0-21205 GCA_013372445.1 Hypothenemus hampei | reverse complement strand
CAAGATTTTAAGAAGATGATTTTCAACTAAAAACAGTCCTTAAGGGACCTCATCTAAGATCCTTTATTCAGATTTTGAATTCCGCCACCCGTTTTCCCATAAGTCCGAGGCGCCAAGTTTGGATCACCCTTTACATTCATTGTATACTGTCTTCTGATATTGTCGGCTGCACATTAAAAAAAAGTTCGCGGAGCACTGTTTATATTTCTCTAATAGAAATGATTCTATAACTGTGTTAAAATTTTTTGATCTTCATATGAACGCACTGGAAATTTGAAGTCGATTGGGTGAATAGTTTTGTTCAGACAAGCGATAAAAATAGACGTATTTTGGTACTTTTTTCAAATGAAAAAAATCTAATATCCTGTTGTAATTAAATTTTTTGTAAAAAGAATTAAATGCGATGAACATTTATAATGAACAGGTAAATGTGTAGGGTGATTCTGTTTCCTCAAAAATACTGTAAATGGGCTTTGAAATTACAACTTGCCTGTGAAAGCTTTGAAGGCAATCTACGTTTATGATGTCAAAAAGTGCTACTAGTTCAAAAATTATTGATTCTGATCATAATATACGTATAAAAAAGATAATTGACAATGTGTAAAATTGCTGTGCCCATGGGCATTTCAAATGACCAGGGGTTTCATTTTTAAAAAATGCATTGAGATTTAAAAAGTTAATTATTTCTTAATAGTTGAATGGATTTGTTTAGTAATCGAAACTTGAAATGGAATAGACTAAGACAAAATCCGAAATCTCGTCGAGGTAAAGTAGTAATAGTAAGTAGATGTTGTAATACTCAATATAAATTTTATTTTGCATACCGTTATAGAACAGTCATAACTTGGTTACAATTGAAGGGTAAAAAATGAATTTTTAATTTTAACAATTTTTTTTGATTTGCTGTTTAGCCTTATTCACTAGATCATTCATGGATTCACTGGCTCTGTCTGACTTTCACCTGTTTCCAAATTTCAAAAACTTATCCGTGGCAAGCGTTTTCTCTTAAATGAAGTGATAATAGCTGCTTCAATATATTAGTATATTTTGAAGGACTTTCATAAAATTACTTTAGAAATACGATTATTAAACTGAAACATAATTTGAGAAAATGTAGGTATTCCGTTTAAAATGAGATTATGGTGTAGAATAAATTTATTTTCAAAAATCAACATTTGTTTCTTCTACGATTTTTTCGATTAATTGCCCTACACGTCCACCTAGATTAACATTTTTAATATGTGAATCTTAGTGAATAATAAAGTGATGGAACATTCAATATATTCTTTTTAAAGTATGTGTTCATGTAGGCGCGGAAAAAAGCCGATAAAAAGAATCTACATCCAAACACTGTTGGTTGTTCATGCATATTACATACGATGCTTCGACATGTAATGTGACCACTTGGCAAATGGTCAAGCAAACTCAGTGTTCGCCAAACTTAACACATCACAAACGTTTATCTCGTTTGCTATGCAATGTGTAGCCAGCATAATAGAGAGATTCTAATTGTATCAAATATATAATTTCACTTTTGGATTTTAGTCCATAGTGGTTACTAAAACTAAAACTCATCACCGACAACAAATTAATTTTGATAGCATATAAATTGTTTTAGTAACAAGTTCGAAGGTAAATTTTTCCTCTCATCAGTAAGCATTAGTGGATTCCACTAATGAACAACTTTGTTTATAACCATGTAGGTTAATTATTTCTTCGTTGAATGATCCTCATATATTTAGAGCAATTTATGCACAAAAAGCTTTTGTTAAGACCTCTAATTGCACATTTCTTACTAAATGACATAAATAACAAAGAAAAGTACTTTCAATTTTTCTTTGTTATTTTAGTCATCCTTAAAAAATGCCTCTGCGGGATTATCTTGGTCATTAAAATTTTGTAATTGTCTAACTTTTATCGCAACGCCTAAGCGACTGAAAATTATGCATTTTTTTACGTAAATTTAGCAACATTTATTATTATTTTTAGAACATTTTAAATGGTTAATTTTTTAAATAAATATTATATACAGAATGAGTCTTAACTTATACGCATAAACTTGAGAAATTATAACTGATTGTGAAAGTAAATAATGAGTAACAATGAAAAAGAAATGTAGTAAAACATTTTTAGTTTCGAAAATACCAATTTATTTAAAATAAAAAAAAGAACGTGAATTTCATGAAATTGAAAATACATTTAATTTATCATAGTAACTGATCGATGTTATTATCAACCATATCGTTCTGACTTGTTTACTTCTTAGTTTTATAATTAAAAAATTTCAACCTGGTATTTTTTTTTAAATTTATTCCAAATTATTTTCGAATTGAAAAATGTTTTATTACGTGTTTTTTTATTATTAATCATTATTTTCCCTCAGCTATACTTTCCGAACTTTATGCCTGCAGGTTAAGAATCGCTGTGTATTATAGTTATATTAGGTACTTGTATTTAAGTCAAATCGAATTTCTAGAAGAAATGAAATGAAAGAAATTATATAAAATTCTTTTTCAACTAGACTACTCTGACAATGCGCCACGTCTAACTTTCATAATATTTTAAGGGATCACTTATCATCGATTTTTTGACGAATTTATTTGAAAAATTGGTCTTAAATGCAACTAAATTTATCTGCCTCGCTCGAAATTTGTTAATTCCTGTGGTTTTAGGTATTTCTAGGATTTAGGCAAACTTTTATTTAATTCCACCAGAGACGAGACCAATCCGATGAATGTTTTTATTTTCCCCTTTATTTTTTCGTTAGGACAGGAAACTTTCCTGTCTCATTTATTTTTGTCCAGACGTTTCCACTGTAAAACTTTGCCTCCCCCGAATGACTTTAACGTGAAAACTTTTACCCAACTCTTTTCTCTCTATTGAAAAGAAAAATAATATACTTTAATTATAAAGTTCAACGGAAGGGCGTTGCGCTTTGAGATGAAAAAGAAATTGCGATAATTTTAAAGTTTAGATATACATATTTGTTTTTGTCTAGGTAGTAAGTTAAAATTACCTGGATAAAAACGATTTTGTATTTTAAATTTTATGTGCGAAGTTAAAAACTCTGTTTCCTCCCAGCTCAGTTACTAGAAATCATTAAATACTTGCAGTTTTAAATGAACCAAAATATGTTTAAAAATAAATCATACTTGTAACTGGGTTGTAAAATAATATACTTAGTAACATAGAAATCTGAACACCTCGCAAAACTGATTTAATTTCAATACTATTTTGTTCAATTGCTAACAAGACCATAGTAAGCAAATGATTCATCGAATTTCACACACGGAACTTAATGTGATTGAAAGTGATTACAATCAGTAATGTGATGATGCCACACGATTTATCATATAGGGTGTCCCTAAAAGGTCTTTACAACGCTCCATCAGATACAGTAGAGTTCGAAATAAATCGGTTTAGTTAAACTTACCTCAGAACAAAGTTGCTCTATTTGGCTCCATACTGCTGTTGCAATTTTGATTTTTTTTCTTTTACTTAAAACGGCTTACGTGATAATCCATTAGCGTGGATCTTGGGTTTTTTAGTAATTATACCTTCCAGATTTCTACGCCAATGAAAGAAAAAGAATTTAAATATAAAATATATATTTAATAAATTGTTTACTATAAAAAAGGTACTATTGATAAGATTCATTTACTCTTATGGTTTATTCGAAACTTGCAATTTTAATCATTACCAGCAATTTTGACACAAAAATTAAATTACGAAAAAATGAATTCAAATAAAAAAAATGTCATAGAAAAAGTTAAAAGTGCCGAGGTGGTGTATGCAAAGATTTACAGGGTCTAGAAAATTAAAATGTACTACTTACATAGTTTCTTCATCATACTTAAGAGTATTTGTGACATCTTGAGTACGTTGCTATTGTTGATTTCCGTTTTCTCCTAGTGTTATAAAAATCATGGAATTCAGATGATCCCATTAAAAATTATCCAATGAATTTAAGTCAGGAGAACATGGTGGCCATCTTACAAGAACACTATTATCTCTACTGATCCATTTGTTTGGGTATTGTTGATTGAAGTGGTTTCAAACAATTAATGAAAAATGTGTGGAGCCCCGTCTTACACAAACCACATATTCCTTCGAAGTTGTAGGGGTACATCCTCTAATAAGCCTGATAAAGTATTTTCAAGATGTTGCAAATAGATTTCTCCCGTTAATCTTTTTGGTAAAATGACAGGATCAGCAATAAAATTTCAAATTATTAAAGCCTATATATTAATTTTGAATTCGTGTTGAAAATGTATAATTTTGATTGCATATGGATTTTCAACAGTATAAACGTGTTCATTGTGAAAATTAATTACCCCCCATTATGCTTCATCGGTAAACAAAATATTTTTCCCAAGTTGAAATCCATTTCTTTTCGCCTATTGACAAATCGAGAAAAACCTAGGCACATTTGAGGATCATGGGGTAAAAGGACTTGAACTGATTGCTTATGGTATGGATGTTGCAACTATTCTCTAAACGCCCTATTAACGGTATTTATTGAGACTCTTATTTCTCTACCCAGTCGTTTCGTGTTTAATTCCGAATCTTCTCCAACACATTCCAAAATATTTTCTTTAACTCTCTGAATCCTTAAAAAACTTTGTTTTTCATAATTCCATAATTAATGGTTTCAGAAGTAAAGAGACCGGTTTCTCGGAGATGTCTCTCCACAGCAGCCATTGTTGGGAACTCGATGTACAAATTGGGATTTGGAAACCTTTAAAGTATATTCTTATATGCTCTCGATTATTTCCTTGGCAATATCCAAAAGCCAATAATATATCAGTATATTCTGCAATCATTTATTATACGGCACTGGTAAATGAAAAACTCTAAGTTTTTTAATTTATTAATTTGGATAAGAATCTTTTCAACCTTAACAATAATTTAGGTATATTGAATTGATGGATTAATATTAAACATAATTTTAATTTTTTTTTTATCTGATAAAATTATGTCAACTTACCAATTTTAATAAAATTGCGTAAGCCATTTTAATAAAAAAAATAAAAAATGCAACTTCACGACTGTTGAGCGCCCTAACGGAAAAAATTGAAGTAAGTTTGGGTAAATCGACTTATTTTGAGCTGCTGTATTTGGTGGAGTATTGTAAAGTCCTTTAGGGACACCCTGTCTGTTTATTAATGCATCTAGGCATGGTCCTAACATGGGTTGCCTTTTTGAATATACTTGAAATAATATCGCCCCTAATGAGCACTTTAGGTAATACTTCATACCATGGTCTCAACAAAGTATAAACATGTTTTTCGACGAAGAAATAGTGCATATCGTCGTTCGCCTTTTTATCCTTTTCCGACTATTGTCAAATAGAATCAGGACTCGTCGCTGAAAATAATTGTGTTCCATTTCTGGTCCAATACTAGTCATTATCTACACCATTGAAGTCGATTACTTTATATTCTCGAGTTAAAAGAAAAACTCAATGAAGAAAACTTCTTACTCGTCTATAAAGACTTCGAATCCCAATAATCTTGCTTTCTTCTACATAATAATGCTTGACATCGTACAACCTAGACATGCAAGACCTATTTCTTAGTCGTAGAAAGTAGGAACCCTTAGAACATTTACCCTACTATGCCGAAACTTTAACGGTTCCATTTAATGATTACGGAAAGAGTCGCAACAATTTTATTATCGGTGGATCTATAGATTAGCTGGGTCGTGAGAATTTCGTTTTAATAGAAATTTATTTTAAAATCGTTGAACAATAAATGCTTTACAGTCTTTAAAGGGGATTCTATTGAAAAATCGTCGTACATTATCTCATTTCCGATGAAAATTTAAATTTATCCATTTTCAGTAGAGTTAAACTGCATTTGTATTGGACAATAATCTTGTTATTTGAATTCAATATATTATGATCAGGATCAATGGCTAAGTTTCAACCAAAATGTGCAGCAATTCAATTTGTTTGCTACTTTATTATCATGCAAAATAATAATCCAGTTTTAATTAACATCAAATTCATCTAGCGACAACAAATATAATTAAAATTCCTTAACTAATAATTTCTCCATTTTGCATTATATTGATTTTGCATTCTTTTATTATGACTATGGGACGTGACATCCTTAGAATAGGAAGTATCCTATCAATTTTAAAGTATACACAGGAAATTTGAATGTTGGAGTGGATTTTGTTTATTTTTTTTTACGTTGACTATATGAATCATTGAGTTTCCAAATTATTAAATATAAATGAAAGTTTTGATAACGGCGTTCGTCGTTGTTTTCATGCATAGTAAAGTTTTGGATCCTGGCCAAGTTAGGAAAGTTAGATTTTACGGATGAAACTAATTTGATTTTCTGAAGCTCGGAAACGCTTCTAGTTTTGAAAAGCGGTTGCCAATTTGTCATTTAGACTAGTAACTGAATTCTTACAATATTATATATTTGTAATACAATATTGAAACTAGTGTAAAATGTAAATGATGTGTTTTAAAGACGATTTTGTCAAAAATTCCTTTTTTTCTTTATATCCAAACTTTTGTCCCTGATGTCCTAAATTGTCAAATAAAATGTTCTCGTCTTGGAATATGTCTGAATTTCTTACTAACCATTTTATTGAAACGGACTTTTTTACTATGGACGTAATCGTCGAACTTTCCTTTAAGGAAAAATTTTAATTTTTATATTACGTAAAAATATTTATATTGTTTTATTCAAGGGGACAAGGGTTTAAAAATTAAAAGCAGTAATATAAAAATACCTAATAATGCTACCAAAAAGTTTTTTATGTATTTAAAAACTTTATAAGAGTTCAAGTTTATGTATTAACTTTATTTTTAATGACAGTAGATTTTATAGGTAGATGGTATTTAAGTATACCATCAACTGCGTCAGTTTCAGGCAAATGATCAAGTTAGGTCTAATTTATACACAAAAAAATTATTTCTTCATAACAAAATCATACAAAAAAAAATGTTATGAGATCAAAATGTCATATCCTAAAATATTTAACCCACTGAATCCAAATTCGTCATTACATTCTCGTCAACAGTTTTATAGAAAATAGCCAAAAACAAAAATATGGAAAAAATTACTAGAAATTGTAGATTATTACTGAAACTGACACTGTTATTATTGAAACTATTCCGTCTCTAATCCAACTAAATGTAAACTAACAACCCTAAATTCCTATATTCGAACATCCTTAAACCCCAGACAGGCTTATTTCTAATAAAAAAGCTGTGAATGAATAACCTTCATCCAATGATCCAATTCGTTAAAACTGAAGACAGTCCAAAGGACCAGTTTTTTATTCGACTCTTGAGAAATTTTATTTAGCATACATATATCAGCAATTACTACTGACTTACATCTGTATGTGTATTACATAAATGTTCAAAGTCTGATTTGAAATTAAAAAAAATTACTTTGTCGGCATTAGCGTTACCGGATGTAGATACACCACAAGGGGTTTCGCGAGTGGATTTAGTACATCATATAGCATTAAAAAGGGCTGTTAGGGTAAGGTAAAGGAGATTTGATCTGAGGAAACAAGAAAAAAATTATCTAGCAAATTAAAACAATAGTGATTTTGGTTGTTTTATTTGAGGGACGATGGAAATTAGCTGATCAATCAAAACAAGTTAATGGTTATAGCAACTTTTTGTTATGGTTTTAGACATTTTCTATAATACTAATACCTGCTGGCTAGCTAGAGTCTCTCGCCAGTTTTAAATTTTGCAGGTCAAAATACTATAGGATATGGTGATCTGATCTCCAAAACAATTTTTTTGTAGCTGTGTAATTTTTTCAGTTACGATTCACACAGTCTATACCATTAAAACTATTAAAAATTAATTTACCTGGACTACTGTGAAAGATTCAATTGTCCTTTAAAAATTAGCAAATTTAACTAAACGACCTCGACCGTTTAAACATCCGGTTCGTAGCTGTCAAAACAATTTCGAAAACTTTCTAGAACAAAACTTGCGATCCGTTTCGAAACTATTTGTGGATCGTTGCTCGGGTTGTAGCCAACAGAGCCGTTCAACGAGAACTGATGACGGTAGACGGACCACTCAATTCGAAACTCCCCGTTAGTTTGAAGTTAGGGGCGCACGGCGACGGTGCGAAATACTACCTTTTTGAATTGTGTTGAATCTAAGGGATTAATATTTAGACCAGTTTGAGATCCAGCAACTGCTAATTGTCTTTGAATAATCTAGTGAGATCATTATTAGGTTTCATAATTGGGAGAAAATTTGCTAATCAATTCCCTAACCAAATATTTATTATTTTGGTGGCAGTAATTAAATGTGGCAACATTTTGATCTTTTAAGTAACGAGAATACAACCTAAAAAACAACGATATTATATTAATGAAAGGTTTACAGCAAAAGGGAGATGTTTTTAAAAATTTTTTGGAAGAAAATTAAAATTTAAAATATATTTATTCTTTTGAAAATATTGAAATTACGGAACGCTTCTTTAAAATGATTATCTCGATATAATATCATTTCTCATAGGAATGTTAATTCTTTAAAATAAGGTTAAAAGAAGATCGTTTTACATAAGAGTTCCTTCCTACTGCAAGTCCCTCAATTAAAATAACATTGTTATATTACTGTTTGGTTTATACCGATAGTTATCAGTCAGTTGAAGCGTTAGTTAACTTAATTGTTTAAATAATTGGATAAACATTTGTATAATTAACTGAACTAGTGTGTGGTCTATATCAATAGCTTTTTCTTCAGTTTGATCAGTTTAGTCGAAAGATAACAAATCGTATTGATTATAAATGATGAAAATAGTGTAGCAGCTATTGGTTCTATGATTGTTGATGAAGCATGTATTATTAGATGAAGAAGAAAAAAGGAACAAGGGATGCAAATAAGAAATAAAGTAAACGATACATTTTTGATTCCTGGTTACTAAAGTAAATTAAACTCAAGCAAAAAATAGAATATAGTTTGCAGTAGACTATGTAGGAGAGTATGGTACAACTAATAAGAAGACTGACCCAACTTACACTTGAAATATTGGGTGAGTTTTATATGCAATATAGTCATCATGTTAGGTCATTAGCTGTACTTCTGGAGCTAGATGTAACATTTTGAAATATAATATTATATTTTCGGGAAAGATTGTCACAGTTTTAATAGATTTGTATTTTTTACGGTGAAAAAACCCTAATTCTCACCAAACCAGTTGCAATTCGATATGTCAATAAGTATTCTGTATAAAAAAATGTGAAAGTTTGGTTGATTAAAGGAAAATGGAATATGAATTCTTATCATCAAGAAAATTGTTCTCACGTTTATTGACTAGTTTTATAAATATTTATATTATGTTCATATGTTTAGAAAGTTGCCTTTCTTCTGTATTTTGTCCTTATTACAATTTTTGCTTATTAAAATTTTTTTTCGTTTACTAAAAATCTTTAACTTAATAAGTATAATGTTTTTAAGTTATATACATATTTCTAATAAAATAAATGCTTTTGAACAACTTGATACCAAAAAATTATCAAAATTTGCTAGTTAAGGCATAATGAAACATTTATCTGGTAAAGTGAAATTTTTACTACATTACAGCACCACAACATGTTTAAATGTTGGTTGTGATACCGAATTTCAAGCACATCTAAATCCCCAATATTATTAAACGTCATTGTCTTAAAAATATAGTCTTTAGAGTTGTAACTATCTTGTTCTTAATCAGGGATTTGTGTAGTATTTTGTTGAAAAGAAAAAGTAACCATGTAGTGTACCTTTGGTCTCCGCCTAGAACAAAAGTCGTGAGGTAGGAAATCCAAAATTACGATCTCGTTTATAGCAATTCCAATGTCATAGCTCAAACAAATTTATCTTGTGTGATGTCGATGTCGAATAATTGTCCGCACCAATCGATATAAATTTTGTTCACCAGAAGATTGAGTAGGAGTATAAATAGCTGTGGAACCAGTATTTAAACAGAGTTGCACTGATGCGTGTGTAAATGTTTTGTCTTGTAGACAAAGTCTGATAACTACAATATTTTAATTGGTAATAGACTTTAATTTTGAATTAATTTTCGTCCAGATTTACTAAAGTAAATCAACTAAAATTATTATAACCCGAGTTACCATTTTAGTTAGGTACTATAATTTCAAATAGCTTTTTAAAGTCAATAATGAAAAACTTGAACAATAAATGAAAATACTCGCTTCATAATTAGTTCACTTTATTACATTGGAGTTTTACAAACTCCAATTTTTCACACCGAAATGAACTTTCAATATTTGACGGTTATATGGTAATGCTACGATTCTTCTAAATATAATACTATAGGACAGCATTTTCACAGTAATCCTGGAATTAAAAGAAATATTTCTCATCTTAAATTTTATGTAGGATATAAAGAAAGGAAAACAAACATTTGATTTNATTTTAAATGTAAAACAAACAATATATGTGCAGGTTTAGTTATTTTTCACTAATTGCGTCTTGTCTTTCCCAAATGTATGGAAATGAAATTCGAAACTTAAGAGAAGTGTCAGCAGCGTGTATTTTATGCAAATTTAGCCCACTTACAGTGTAAATGAGAATGGACACACATACCCATCTTGTTTAGGCAACCGAAAGGAATCTAACGTTTCCAGGCGAAAAATTATTGTTAGCTCTACTTAGTATTTTCTAATTCGAAAACTTTCAATTCTTATGTGGAAAAAAATTAGTACTGCCGATTTTCATTAGAAAGAGAGACATATTTTTGTAAGACAACTTTTACGCTTAAAATATTTGAAACCATAAAGAAAATATTGTGATATATAATTTGAAATAGTATTTATTTGGCTGTTTAAAGCTACGTATTTTTCTTATTTTCAGCAGGTAGTGTTGAAGAAAATGAACTTAAAAATTTTATTACTAGAAATCGATAAGCTGTAGTTGGGTTTGTAAATTGTTGAAATTATGTTTTGTGGAGCACTTTAATTCGATATAAAAATTGGATGTTCCACTGATGAAAGAGTTGAAATGTTTCCTTTTTCTTATGTAATAATGTTTGGAAAAAAATATTTATCGTAGGCTTACTTTGTCTGGAATTTCATACACTTAACGAGATCGTCTTTTCCCCTGAACAAGTTTACTGAAATTTTAGCTACAGGAGATTACTCACGTAAGTACGTATATTTTTTTAATTTACTTTATTAAAATCAACCATCCAATATTGCCCTCAGCATAGGAAGAACATTTTTGAAGTTAAAAAACTAATAAATGTTTTTAAAAAAATCATCGAACTTAAGTTTCTTTTCAATCTTCCAGACAAGAAAAACTTTGGATTGAAAGGCTTTGATAATTCTGTACTGATCTGTTTAACAAATATTACAAACATGAATAAACATCTTGAATAAAAGAATAAAATGTTCATTATGAGAAATTTAAATAGTTTGGGGTACCAGACTATTTAACTTATTATACTATTTGTGTACATTAAATTCCGAAAATGAAAAAAAAAACTTTCAGAAATGAAATGAAAAACTAAAAAATATATCCTAATGAAAATCTACGGGTCAACATTTTTGATAGCCCATCTTGCATTTTCTCCGAAAAGCGTACCTTTAATGTTGAAAAATGATTTATTGCCGGCTAAGCGACATAAATCGGACTTACAAATTTTGCTTGAACTAGAACAAAATCAAAAAGTCGTTCAGAGCACAGAAATTGTTCGAATTATCTGCACAACCAACCGAAAGTTTTGCATTACTAATGAGGATTATTAAATGCCTAATATGGCATCGAAAATATACCGTAACGCGAGATTACAATTTAATAAAATTTCATTTAGTCATGAATTACAACTTACCCTGTTAAACTATATTGTATTTTTTTAGAAAACTGATTATTCTCTAAACACTTCTTTCTCTAAAACGAGTGGCTAAAACGTGACCTTTCCAGTTTCAAAAATCGTAAACTTCTATATGGGTCCTTGATTATATGATTGGGGAAACTCGTAAAAATGAAACTCCTTAACAAAAGAGCTCTCGGTCCAAATGTGTCGATTTCCCAGGGGATCTAGGACGGCCAACAAAAGTGCGAGAAATACCTATGGTCATTAAAAATAGCTTTGCCGAAATGGGATCATGGGTCGCATATAAATGGTCAAAAATTATTTATACTCGGGGTTTTTCGAGTTAACAAGGGTTGAATTAAAATTCCGGTAAAAGATAAAATTTTCTGAAATGAGGGGGGCGAATTTTAAACGAGAAAACGTTAAAAGGTTAGTGCAATTTCCATTGGAAACTCCCCGGTTCTATAACAGGAATATATATCGATCTTTTATGAATATGAGAATCTACAATTTGTAGGTAACTCACCCTTTGAAAATGATTTGACTTGAATAATAAATTGCGTAGGGTCGAGGTCGGAAAGACTCAAAAAATATTCACATAAAATCGGCATTTTACTGTCGACTAGAGGCCAATCCACTATCCACTTCATGAATTAACTTTTTTTCTTTATTTTAGACCTGAGTGCTTTTACTTTTATTTATGAAATTTAGCAGGTTACGTCACCCGTAGTTCCTTTTTATGGATATAAATATTATAATGGAGTAAAAACAAACCTCAATTGGCTCACATCCTTGATTATTGTCTGGTAAGGAAAAACTACGAGGTTGAGCACATGTATTCATTTGTTAAAACCAATTAAATGAATTTTCATAAAACTTGCATGGAAAGTAAAACTTTAATATCTGTAGAGCCGGTTGAAAGTGCCTCTTTTCTGATCCAATATGAAGGAAAATTGCAATTTAAAACATTGGAATAGAATAAAACATTGGAAAATCTAGATATTTAGCTGATCATAATTAAAACCTAAATAATTAAAATCCTATGAAATCATATATCTCATATAATGCACAACAATTTTTTCAGAAAAAATGTTAAAAAATTGAGAAATCGATATATAAAGACGAAACTAATAATAATAAATAAAGTAATAATAAAGAGAGATAAAAATGTAATATACAGTGTGCCTGGGATAAAGGTGACATGGACAAAAAATTTTTGAATTTTTGAAAGAAATTTTTTTTTGATCCATACACCAAATTTCAAAATCCTCGACCAACCATCTTATTAGAAAAACTGAGAAGAAACAACGAAATATTATAGTTGGCCGAGGATTTTGAAATTTGGTATAGAGGCTCAAATATTGATTCTAAACAATTTTGTTTAGTGGAATTTTTTCATATCTTGAAAAATAAAGACACTTTATTGATCATGATTTTTACAAATTTGTTTATAAGGCACGCTGTATAACTTGGAATCAACTCCTTTTTTGCATACAATACCTTTATAACAAGCAAAATGCATTCCTTAAATTTTGTTAAAAAATTCAAAATTTTTTGTCCATTTTCACCTCTTGTTACATCTATCCTGTGACATACTGTATGTATACTTTGTCCTTTGTCAAGCCCTTTAAAAATAGCTACAAATTAAATGCTTGGTATTACATGGCATTTTGCTCAGTAAAAAATACTTAATCCTCGGTAAAACGGATCTTTTTATGTTAAATAGTGAGTATTCAACATTTTTATTGAGTAAAATGTCATATAATACCGAGCAGTTTATTACTATCCTTTAAAAATTAACTATTAAAACTTTTTTTAAAGTTGGAGAATAAAAATATGCTCTGCAACCTGATCAAATAGCACGGTCGGAATTATTGAATTTTTTTGCCCTATTTGGTAACATATCTTTCAATATTAAAAGTCAGTTGATTCTCTAAACATAGTAATTTTATGGTTGGTTTCTCGCGTTGGACAATTCTCACTTAAATTTCATTATTGCATTCTTGTTGGGGACTGCCAAAATAGATAATTGAATTTTTTCTGAATCGAATGAACCAGATACTATTTATTGCTTATTAAATTTTATTAAGAAATGAAGAATTAATATTTAGACTCAGTCAGTATTCTTGTAGGATACCTGCAGCGGTATAGTTTCGATCCTGTCTTTTCAAGAAATTTGACCACGTTGACGGATAGCATACTCATTAAAAGTATTAGAACGTTAGAGCTAGACATTCCCGAATTTCAAACCTTCGGGTTACTCTTTCATGAATAAATAGTTGTAGATCACATGATCTCAAATTTTACTTAAATCCTAATATTACCTGAGAAAATGTTATCTATGACTAATATTCCAGAACAGAAACATTCTGTATCTTTAATATTTTTTGATGAATTTTTCTTATAAATGGAATCAAATATAGTTGTCTTATTTGTCATTTACACATATGCACTGATGGATGATAAAATTTAATAAGAACTGAACAATTTTTTTTAAGAAACCATGAATAAAAGCCAAGTATAAAATCTTGGTATAACTTGTTAAAAATAAATCGTTCTATGTAATTCTTAAAAATTGTACAAGAAACACTCAACCAATAACTATTAACAATTACTCATACCACTAAATAAGAAAGCATCTAAGAATCTGACTATAAACTTAAGTGCCAGACTAAACCAAAAAAGCATGCACATAAGAATGAAAATATAAAAAATTATGTCACAAATTCATAATGATATGAGTTATCAATAACTAAAATAACTGCCGAAAGATATTATTTTAACATAGATTATTTGTTGAGATTATTAAAATTATTGGTAAGACCTGCTGTGAAAATAATAGCACTGAAAGTACAACATATTTTATTTTAATATATTAAACTGGAAAGGAAAACATTATTCTTATCCCAAGAGTTGTAAATTTTCAAATCTCCTGTTTGTACAATACAGACACAGCTTTTCAGCGACTTAACCTTATTTGAAATGAAATTTTTAGATATAAATGGAAAAATAGGTAAGCAAAACTATGGTCACTTGGCCTGCAATATCTCATAAATTATCTATTTTGCTGAAAATAGTGGGACATTTTTCAAGCGGACGTATTTCATTTCATACTGCTCAAAAAATGAAAAAAAAAGACTCCCTTTGTCTTAGACGTTTTCCCCAATAGAGTGCTATTAAACAAGTTTAAATTAAAGACAGAATGCATGATGGATCTGGAAAATTAGAAATGCAGTTCAGGTCAACGTATAATTATATTCCCTTTATTTGTTTGCTATCAGACCACCGGGCTTCGTTAAAAATATTGAAATAGGGTTATCGTTAATATTCCTGATCCACCTACATATCTATATGAAAATAATTAGATTTCCGGTATTGCGCTCCGTGTAGAATAATTGCCAATGAATGAATGCTTGTATAGCATAAAATTTTTTGGACGTGGCTATTGCATGATTCCACGCGCCGAATCATGATTTAGGGCAACGATTTTAAAATTAAGTAGTGCTATACGGATAATCGATTAGGAAAATATCGCGTTTTTTTTTTAATTGACAATAATTAAAATAGGTAAAATATGCTATAGAAGATTGCATGCTATAATGCTTACTAGAGTTTTCGCCTTCTCATTAAAAGTTTATGAACTTTAGTGATTAAAATTAGGATTAACAATTTGCTCGAATCTCTTAAACTGTAAATACCTGGTGCTTTACTTTTAAAAGACACATTTTGATTAGAAAATTAGTATATTTTTTTATTTATTCAATGATTCCGAAGTTGGTTAGCAGATTGTATTAGATTCATTTTTTCTTTTTTATTTTCATTAAAATTATCTTTTAAGTAAATCTCAAATTTACTAATTAAAAATATAGGATATATAGGAGACGGTTTTCTTCAAAATATTAGGTGTACAACTTTGCTTCCGCCGTTTTCATATAGATGGCTTTAGCAATAAGTACTAGCCGAAAAAAATAGATCGGACATGTTCACAGGCGATGTACTTGGACATCTGTTGACATAACCCCATAGAAACATTAGTCGATTTGTATCTGCATCGTAAAGTTATTCTCGATTGCAAATGTCGGTTTACGAGCCAAATTTTCACCATTTGCGGGAAGTTTTAATTTTTCGCTTCAATATGAAGAAATTTGCGGCTCAGGCTTATCCAATGCTCTCAAATACTCATGGTGAGGCCGCTATTAGTTAACGAACGTACCGAGAGTGGTTTCAGCGCTTTAAAACGGTGATTTTAACGTCGAAGCCCGACATGGCGGTGGAAGAGGGAAAGTTTTCGAAGACGTCGAATTGGAGGTATTACTTGATGAAGATTCGTGTTAAAGTCAAGAAGAATTGGCATTATCATTGGGAGTAACTCAACAGACAATTTCAAAACGCCTCAAAAATTTGGGAATGATTCAAAAGCAAGAAAATTGGTTGTCGTATCAGTTGAAACCAAGAGATGTTGAACGGCGTTTGTTTGCTTATGAACAGTTGCTTGTACAGCAAAGACGAAAGGGATTTCTGCATCGTAATATCACTGGGGATGAAAAATTAATTCACTACGATAATCCTAAGCGCAGAAAATCATGGGAATATCCCGGCCATGCTTCCACGTCGACAGCCAAACCGAACATTCACAATTTCAAAGTTATGCTCTGTATTTGGTAAGACCAACTCAGCGTCGTGTATTATGAGCTGTTAAAACCGACTGAAACAATCACAACCGATTGTCATTGAACCCAATTAATGCGTTTAAGCATTGAAAGACAAACGGTCGCAATACGACGAAAGACAAGATAAAGGGATTTTGCAGCACGATAATGTTACTCCATGTTAGAAAAGTGGTAAAAACATACTTGGAAACGTTGAAATGGGAAGTCCTACTCCATCCACCATATTCTCCGATACTCTCACCATCTCACCGATATTACCCAGTCGGACTACCACTTATTTCAAGCCATGGCACACGGCCTTTCTGTCCAGCACTTCCAGTCTTATGAAGAAGTTTAAAATTGAATCGATTCGTGGATTGCTTCAAAAGATGACCAGTTTTTTCAACATAGAATTCGTAAACTACCTGCAAGATGGGAGAAAGTAGTAGCCAGCTATGGACAATATTTTGAAACCTAAATGTATCTATAACCAGTTTTTTACAATAAAACCTCGAATTTCATAAAAAACGACAGAAGCAAAGTTGTACACCTAATGTTTAGATCTTTTTTTGTAGTGCCGCAAAAAATTAATCTTTTGCAATTTTGAAGTGCTTTAACTGACTCCAAACTAATTATTGTTAACAACAATTAATTTGGACTATGATAACAATAATTACGTTTCTTTATAATACAACGCTTTTACGATGATTAGAGACTGAATCGAAAAAGTCGCTTTGACGCTCAATATAGCTAAAGAGTTATAAACCAAGCAGTTAAGAAGCGGTATAAAGCACAAATTCGGTGACTTGTAATTGTGAAAAAGAAAGAGAATGTATTGTAACTCAAGCTCAAGATCGATTTCTAATTCCGATTGCAAGCAAAAAATCGAACATTTACAGCTTTAACAAGTAAACAGTTCATTAAACTCTCAGAAACAATTTACATGTAGTTTAAGAGTCAGAGGACATGTTACCTAACTACGATTACACAGATTAGATCAGAGGAATACAGCAAAACATGCAGATGTTAATATATTAGAGCTCAATTATTGTGAATTTTGTCTCTTTAAAGAATTTTTATCTTTAGATGAGAAAAGACCCTACACATCTTTATCTTTTTAACAATAATCCGATTACAAAAATACGGATATTGTTTACGTTTACAATAGATTAGAGAAGATTGCTATTGGAAGTAAATCATAGAATACTCCTGAACATTTCCCGCATGTTTAATACTTTCTTTGCATATTGATTTCATTTAAAATCTAATATTTTTAAGAAAACATAAATTGAAAATATACAAGAAACAAAAAAAGGTTTATTAAATGAATATGCGGAAACATTTTTTTTTAATTATGCAAGAGTATATCGTCGCTTTCCTGCATGCCTTGCATGGATTGCAGGCATTTTCTTTGCATGGATGAGATCTTGATCCTTGCGGGCATAGAATTAATCAAATTCCAGCTTAAGTCTACAGGAAATTATTCCAAATTTCTACTGCTTTATGTCGTAAATTGTATTTTAGAATGTTAAAAACATTTAAAATAAACATAAAAAATCATTAAATTCCTTTTTGTGTTGAAATTTTTGCAGAATTCATTTTGTACACGTAAATGTAAATATGTAGAAGGTATTTTCCGATTTCAGCGATATATTTATTTCTTCAATGAAAAACGTCGAAACATGGTAAATTTGATTAATATATCCTTCGACTCAAGATGTATTAGACGAATTTTTGCTGGAAAAATAAAATATAAGGAGCAATAAGGCGAAATGAACCGCGATCTGGAAGATAAATGGTCAGAAAAGTGGTATCGACAAGTATGGATGAAAATAATATTATATTCTTTTCGATTGCCTTAACAGCCGGTAGATATCTAATCTTGCACTGGCAATTCTTGTTTAAAAATTCTAAAATTCCTAGGTATATGTTTATAAAATTTCAATTCATTGACATTTACTACGTTTCCATGTAGTATTGAAAACGCTATTGGGGTTATTCTCTAACATTCAAATCACACATGTCAAAATCAAATGCAATTTTGAATTTGAATTGGAAGGGCCTCTTACAATTAGTGTTTTATCGCTCAAACAGCTGTTTTTAAGATAAAAATAGTTTTAATTTTTTTAATATACCTACCATAAATATTTTATGGTAATATTTAATATTTTTATTGTAAAAAAGCCATTTTGGCGATAAAACAATAAGAGGCTTTTTCATTTACAATTGACAGAAAATAGTTGGTGACGTATTTGGTTTTCCATTAAAAATATATCATTGCATGGTGACGCGAACGCAACTGGTGTAAATGGAAATGTTCTGTCTACTCTATCCTATCACAGCGTCTTTCAAATTATGTGTCCGTATCTCCAATTGAAATATTTAAAAAATAAAAAATTAAACACTCTGTATCTTAAAGACAATACGTTTTGAGACTTACAATTAGATGTGAACTTTTTTATGAAAAAAACCTTAGCAATCACCTAATAAAGTTATTCGTGTTTATTTAAAAACACCCAGTATATATACACACAGTAATACACAAATATAAACAAATTATTGGAATATATTTCATGAAGGTTCTGTTGAAATGACGAACAAAACGGGTCAATTAAATTATGTTGCGCATCCTCTTTCACCACTCAACATTGAATCATAATGCGTTTTCTATGTTAAGAGAAACTGACGTTGTTATATTTAATTACTTACAACTTCAAGACGATAAACAATTGTGTGTTTTGATGTTAATGCCAGATTTCAATTAAAATTACAATGGATTAATATTGCGTTATTAAAAACCTATATAATATTTTATTATACGGAGCCATTTTTTTCTGGAATTCATTTTGTAATCTGAATTACTTGAGTATATGAATATCTTATATACAGAGTGTTTGATGCATCGTTTGCCGAATTGACGTGGCCGAAAGGAGGGATCATTGGTATTTCTTCAGCCTTAATAAATCATTCTTCGCGCCGATAGGCTTTTTCTTTTCAACTTTTTAGTGTATATTTTGAAAAATCCGAAAACTGAATCTTAATTTTAGTCTGTATTATTGTATGATTCTATCAAAATTACAATTACTTGCAAGTAACATTTAGTTTTTTATTTATTAACTTGGAAGCAGAAAAATAATCTTAAAACTCAATTTTACATTACAATAAAAAATAAACTAAAAGTGATCGTGATCATCGAATTCTTTTAAAAACTTTTTCAGTCTATCCTCTTTCCAATTTATATGCAATATGCCATAAAAAACCTTTTAATAATTCCACTAATTCGTTAAATTTTCTACGATAAGTAAAAGTAGATGGAACAGATCCAGAGCAATTTAAGTAAAAGTTTATTATTATTAATTTCTTTACGTTTGTTTCAATTAATTTTCATTTTCACCTCAGTTAAGCCCTATTCTACGGCCTCCATGTTTCCCAGACCTAACTCCATTAAATTTTTACGTTTAGGAAGGGGCCAAACAATTTGCATATGCTGTAAATTGGATGAATTAGTGAAGTTATTAAAAGTTTTTTATAGCATATTGCATACAGTTGAAAAACGGATAGGCTAGAGAACCTCTTCTAAAAATTTTGTAAGAAAACCAGATGTTATTTGCAAATAATTTTGACTTTGATAGAACCATACAACAGTAAAAATAACGATTGAATTTGGAGACTATACTAATAACTTCTTTTTTATTTACATTTAAATGCTCAATTTTGGGTTTTTAAAACATACAGAAAAAAATTGAAGTAAAAAACCCGTGGGGCCAAGAATGAATTATTGGGATTGAAAAGATAACAAATGGCCCTTTCTTTCGGCCACGTCAATTCAGGAGAATTTTTTTATTTGTGTGTTCAATACTATAATGGGCAACTAAAGGAGAATCATGGTGTTCCTGTAAAATTCTAAGTCTTCTATATGTAGGTACGCATTGGTTTTAGGTAAATAAGATCCTTTTTCTGTTCCGCTAAATAGATTTATCAGAAATGTAAATCAGATTTTCTTCCAGGAACAAAGGAAAAATAATGAGATATTTTAACAAATTAGTTTTTTTAACTTTTTAGTTTTAAATTAATATTTTAATTATATCGCCAGTGAATGGAATTTTATCCAATAGCTTCTAATAAATATGTGAATTGGAATTTTCAAATGAAATATAAATGGATAATTCCAATTTTTTATCAACATTGAAAGCATTTCCGCAATTATCGATACGACTTTTGTGTCTTTCAACAATTGTTTTTATCTTTGTAAACTTCGTAAAATTAGATCCTTCGTATTAATAGTTTTATCAGCTTCTGTTTTGGAATATGTATACCGAAGTATCAGAAGGCAATTGCCATTCATAATATCGTCAATAAAAAAGAAAAAAACCATGAATCGTTAATGCATAAATTGTTTTAATCTTATCAAAATTTAAAATGAGAGATGACATTTAAAAAATCATTTTCACTTTTTTTATTTCCTTTGCTATCTCTTCACATATGCATGGAAATTTTTGTCAAATGACCTTAAAGCAGTGAATTACGAATAAAGAGAGCGAAACAATTCAGGTATCAGGTATAAATTATGATGGAGGACTGTTGTTGCTTCTTCAAAAAAGCTCTTCACTTCTATGTGTTCAAGGATACTTAAACTATTTGGGTCATTAAACGAAATAATAGTGGGATTGTGAAAATAAATATACCTACTCCTTTTTGTTTAAGGTCGCATGTAATATATATAAAAATAGAGATAATAAC
>JABRWK010000575.1:14191-26062 GCA_013372445.1 Hypothenemus hampei | reverse complement strand
TACTGTATTATCTAAATTGAATACAAATAATTTTATATAATGCAACTTAACACGTACGCTGTCGCGGACACCACAATGATGTCGCATATACGTTCTCGACATATTAGATGAACAATTCATGGCAGCGAACGTATTAAAAGCTGCTTTAAATGTCTAGCATTAGCTCTTCTTCTTGCAATAAGTTTGCCTTTCCTTTTTCTGACTTTCAATTGGATAGATTAGCTGTACCATAATTTACAAGAAAAACAAAACAACGAAAGAAGACTACTTTTTACTACAATGAATAGAATATGTTTATCATAACCTTCCATCATCTACAGCTGATACCTAATATTGATGGTTTGTCAAGGTCACATGATCCCATTACGGACCGATAATTGGTCATTATAGGCTTAGTTTTACTTTTTGTGGTAGGTATACTTTAATGTTTTTACATCTAATTAGTACTTTATAGGCAAAGCTATAAGGGATTTTAATTGTCTTATGGAAAAATGTTTCTGTCGATCAATAGAATATGCTTTTAAGAACACAGAGGAATTCATTTTTCGCAAAAAGTGGATTTAACTGTTTTACTTTTAAGCCCCTTAATCGTGTTTTTGTTCAAATTCTATCCTTTAAATCTTCATTATTTGCAGAGTTGTTTACTTATAGTTTGGTTTTAAGGTAACCCCATAAAAATAATCCAGTGGGGTTAGATCTGGTGAACGAGCAGATTATGTTATTACTCCTTTTTCCTGTAGCCAACGATTGGAAAACATTTCATTGTGATAAATCCGGATAGCGGCTGAATGATATGACTGTGCACCATCGCCTCATAAATTCAATTAATCAATTAGATGATTTATTTCATTTTACTGCAATTACAGATCGAAAAGAGCCAGAATCAAATGATAGAGAGGACACATATTATGTGTTTCCAGTTAACAAAAAGTTAACAAAGTTGTCACCAAAAGAGTACGGATTCAAAATTCTTGCATCGATAACATCCTACCACACATTAATTTTTTGTCAAAGTTTCGTATGCACATACACCATCCAATGAGAATTCTCTTTATCCCACTGCCAATAATTTGATCTATTGATTACACCCTTCGTATAAAAAAATGCTGCCCTGGAAAAAGTTATTAAAAAAAATGAGATCTTCTTTGCATAAATATTGCATATACAGTGGTGTTCACTTATAACGAACCCGGTTAAAACGAAAATCCGCTCATAGCGAACTAATTTTGAAAGTACCATCAAAAGTCAAGTACAATCAAGTTCCGTGGTAGTTGTTCGTTTATAGCGAACCTGTTTATAACGAACTTTCGGTTAAAACAAATGAATTTATTCTATTTAAATGAATACACTTGTCTCTTATAACAAACTTTTCAAAAAGTTTGGAATTTGCCTTAATATTTTGCCGACAAAGGTACAAACCCCCGTGCCGCGGTTTTTTATATGTCGGTATATTTATTTATGTTGAATATCGGTAAGTGATTCAAAGAAATTATTTTATTTTTGAGAACAATACATTTTCGATTTCCAAATAAATATTTCAAAAAAATTAATTGTTGGCTATAATATTACTTGTTCACTTATAACAAATTCCGTTTATAACGAACTGATTTTCACGGTCCCTTAGAGTTCGTTATAAGCGGACACCACTGTATTCACGAATTCTTTACGGCGACGAAAATCATTTTCACATAATATTCGTATCGGAAAACTTTGTACGGGTGATATTTTACTTTCTGAACTATTTGATGAACTGTAGATTAGGACATATTTAATGTTGAAGCCAAATCAGACAATTTTACACGAGGATTATTTTTTACGCATAACAAAACATCTGCATCAAATCATCACTTTTTTTTATTATGAGGTTATTCTAAATTACTTAAATCCTCGATTAATTTAAATTAATAACGTATTAATTTTTTTAAAATTTCTTCTTTATGCTTCTAACTATAACTTGCGAGATTAGTTGACGACAAGGATGTGTTGCATTAAACAATTGAGTTTCTTCTTGTTGTTGCTTTCCGTCACCCACATCAATTATACACAACATTTTGATCTTCTTGAATTTAGTTAACTTTTCTATAATTGATTATTTAATTTAATATTGTATGTAAATATTAACATACACCTTGACAGTTAAAAACATTTAATTTCAATTGTTTAATAGACTCTTAATATTCCAGTGGTCGTTTACTTAATAAATAAAGTATACATCAACAATCACAAAAACATCGAAAAAGTTAAATGACACAATCTGATCAGAATTGCGATTATTATCACTGCAAGTTATCAAAGATGTTTGAAGGTTTTTTCATTATGTCGTCTTAAAAATATCATTAACAAACATATGTAACCAGGACAATAAAGTCCTGTAAGTCCTGTAATAAAATTCTGCTATAAAGAGTGACGTTACCATTTACAAAAAATTGTAGAGAAATAGCTCAATTTATACATAACTTCTTGGACGCACGGTATAGTAAAGTTTAGAATGTAGAATCATTCATAAAATTTCTGAAATATACCTGGCTATTTTCTTCTAACTATTAAATTGATTAATTAATCAATTTGATAAGTCTTGTTTCAACAGAATAATAGAACCATTTTAGAATTGGTTTGTCAGTAGTAGTGAACTATATCACGATTTTTGATTTGACAAAACACTTCAAAACTAAGCAGAGACCCCCTTCGCAACAACATACTACCCTTAAATACAGAAATTAATACACTACGCGTTATTTGAAGTAAGGTGTAAATGGGGAGGTGTGAGTAAGTGCGTAAATGGGGCAAAAGCCTAAATTATCCATAACTTTAATATGTAGAATGTTAAAGTGATTTTAATTATCTGCAATGGATAAAATATCATTCTTAAACTTCAATTCATACATTTATAAACTTTTATATCTTATACAGAAATAAATAAAATTTTAGTTCTACAAAAAGCACTTGACTTGTAATTATTTTAGGTTCCACACACTTGCTCTGCAGCCTATTACTTTATCATATAAAGTAATAGGTTGCAGAGCTATGTATTTGAAATTATGGAGATTATACGCACTTATCCCACCCTGATAGAGCAACGGCGAAGTTCAGCAATGATTTTTTTTACCAAAAAAAATATTCCAATACAGGCTACGCAGATAAACGCTGGTGTCAGTAAGCAGAGCAGTCTAATGAATTTTTGTACATAAGCTTATTTCTTTTTGTTAGGTATTTTGACAGAAAATCCAACCTAAACATCAATTTTATAAAAAATAGTACGCATTTACCCGAACTCACTTTAGATAGTTTGTATTCTTGGGATAAATTTTATTTTAGTAAAAATTCATTTGTAAATCACCAAGTAATTTTATTACTTAAAACTTTTATAATTCTTTTAGGTCAAAAAGATATTATAATATGTATACATACTTAAGAAAAAATGATTGAAAAACATTGTTTTCAAAAAATGTCTTTTCAAAACTGAAATTTTGGTGATAAATCATTCAACTTTAGGCTTTCTGAAACATTGATTTGACATCTCACCATTTTATTGGATATCTACAAACAGCAGCTGCGCGTCTTGGCATGCTCGAAATTAAAGATTGAATGAATTCCTTGGGTATGGTTTCCAATTATTCCTCCAATGCCTGAATAAGTTGATCAATCGTTTCAGGCTGATTTATTCTCTCATGAATTTGCTTCTGGAGACCATTTATATTTTATTGAATTACAATCAGGTGAATGAATAGGAAAATTCACTCGGGTAATATTTTTCTCTTGAAGTACCAAATTGATCAGGTGTGCTCGATGAGGATGTGTATTATCGTTCATTAAAACAAAGTCATATCCATAATTTTAAGCAAAAGATATCCCAATCAGTAAAACCATATTTCAATGTCTTTGAGCAGTGATTGTCTCGTTTATTATAATAATTAACTCCATGCGGCCTGCGAAAATCAGTTCAGCCGAGACGGGTACACCACTATCACCTTCAAAGATTCAATGGTTGGTTTCACATCTTTCATCTTCACCACGTGATACAAGAGTACGTCCATCTGAATGAAATAGTGCATACCTATAGCCATCAGTGAAGAAGACATATCGTCATTTATTAGGTCCCCAATTCTGAAATTCGGTAATCTAAGCTCGGTGAGCTGCATGGTGCTCCCATCTCAACTTAGCTTTATCATCAACGTTAGATGTAATTTTTTCAGAAACCGCTGTTTCTAGCGACATCAGTGAGGTATAATTTTTTAAGCAGAAAAGGTAGAGAAAAAGATTTGACGAGTCCAAAGTGACATTCACCGTGGCAGAAAAAAGTTACAGCAGTTTATAGGGTCCTAATCGTCTCTTGTGGCGGCCTCTAAAAGATACAACGAAATCGTTGAGAAATTTAAATTTCTTATTCCAAAAAACCCCCTAGATACGAAATTTCGCGAAATTAGCTTGAACTCTTTGAGAGATTTCCAAGAAAATGTGATTTATTTTTTTAACTTTCACACGTTGTAGTTCCATCATTATCAATTTTTAGATTAAGGCAAGTTAGTTAAATCGGCTTACTTTGAGCCGTACTGCATTTGGTAAAGCGTTAAGTTCCTTTTCTGGGACACCCTGTATAATAGTGAGCCGACATTTCAGTGTGTATCCTAAATTAAAAGCTATGATGGCTCCATAAAATGCTCTTACTGTATATAAGACAGAAAGAGGAAGCAGAAAGCTCAATTTGACGGAACTCTTTCAGTAGTACATTCATTGCAAAGAGCGGAATAACTCCTCCAATAATTGTCTATCTGTACAAGAAATTATCTACAATCACAGCTTATTCTATACCTGCAAAATGGAGTATTGATAAAACTCTTAGAGGTTGAATAAATGAAAACTTGTTCACTGAATTACTTAAAAATATGTTTCATTTGTTTCTAATAGTAGAAAAAAACTCTTTCTGTCATATTATTTGAGGACAGTCATAGTAGTTACCTCACTCTTCAAATCCATCAAATGTGGGCAGAATAGGGGAGAGTAGCCTAGGTTGGACCATTTGGACATTTTTTAATTTTATACAAATACTCGAATATTTTTAATAAAAACAATGTATTAGAAAAAAAGTTGTAACTATTGCCTTGAAATTAATATATTTATTATTTCTTAAAAACAACTTAATATGGAAAACAAATTCATTTGAAAAATTGGTGTTATTGGTCCAATCAAGGAAACAAGTTTTCTACGTTGGAATATGGGTTTCCTAAATTGGACTACTTTGAGCAATTCACACAAAAGTATTTTTTCACTTTCTGACTAACTGCAGCATATTTTGTGTGAACACAAGTGTGACATTTTAAACAACGAATCATCTCTTCCTCTTTTTCTTGCTCACATGTGATACAAAACCATGTTACTTTGGATTGTACTTTTGGTTTTTTACCCCAATTTTTGTTCGTTTTTCTTTGACGTTTTGTAATTTTAAAAGGTTGCATTTACTTGTTAGAACAGCAGCTCTTTGGGCCTTCGTTCTAGTTGAAAGAGATGAGGGTCATGGTTGAGTCACTGATGAGGATGACAACTCATGAAGAACATTCCGAAATTTTGCACTTTCTTGTGTATGCCATAATTTAACATCAGATACTCTATTTTCGATGTCAGTATCACTGGAATCATCAAGTGAGTCAATATCTATATCAGTAGATATTGGCTCACGTACAGTATTTGTTGTTTGTTCATGAGCTCTTGCTTCAGAAAGAAGAATGTCAGATGGTGCAAACTGATTGTCATTAAAAATGAATCTATTAACAAGCCAAACACCAGAGGCCCGAAAAGCACTCGCTGCGGTTGCAACAGTAGCCGCTCTACCGTATGCTTCATTTTACAGCAAGCAATTTACAAATTTGCATTTGTGTTATTTTATGTCCTTTATATTGACGTAGAAACATTTCTTGCGCCTGAGCAAAATATTTCTACAAGGATCCAAAAAAGGCAACGTCGAGAGATTGCAAACGATGGGTGGTGTGGCCAGGCAATTGTAATAATATTATTCCGTTATCTCGAGCGAAGCTACAAGCCTCCAAGTTTCTACTATGCGTGGTATGACCATCAAGTAATAAAGGTATCTTCTTGTCATTGTTGCAATGATGTGATTTTTAAAATGTTTCAACCACGCAACAAGCAACTCAGAATTTATGTGTCTGAAATAGTCATAATACTTGCTGGCGGAGCCCCAATTTTAAGGTCGTTGTTGATTTTTTTTTAATTATCATTGGAGGGATATAAACCCCAGCAGCATTAACCGCGCCAACCATAGTCGTATTAACCCCGCGCTCACCACTTGTTATAGCTCCTACTTGTCGTTTGCCTTTACGCGCAATCAGCTTTTGTGTAGATTTCTGTACGGTGGAGAATCCCGATTCATCGACGTTAATATGCTGTCGGCTGTAAATTTATATTTATCTACAACTTTCTCCAACATGAGAAACATTATCTCTATTGAATCCTTCTGCTCTTGTCATAGAAGTTCTTTCCGGTTTTCTTAAGGAGAGTTGTGGATTTTGTCTCATAAAAGTATAGATTTCATTTTTTTCCGGCTATTTTTTTTTCTTTGTTAAAACAGTGTGGCAATGAGTATTTTTTGGCGACATCAAAAGCTAATTTTCTTAGGTCCTTGATAATTAATCCAAAGAAACATTCTTCGAGATGCAAAACATATTCGGCAAGAAGTTTTTCCATCTAAGCTGAAAATGTAGGCTGTCTACCTAATCTTTTCATTTCATTTACTGTAACGTTTTTTCTTTCAGGGTGTCTTTTAATCCTTGCTTTAGGAACAGAATAAATACGGCTGCACTTATTCAAACCATGGTCCCCATTTCTATAAGCGCCAATAGCCATTAGTTGTTTTCAGACTAACACCCATAAGGTCCTCTTTTAGCCATATTATTATTCCTAAAAAGAATCAATTCACAATCATTAAAAATTTGATCGACAAATTACGTCGCCTAGATTGAACGGGTCCAATATAAGCAACCACGATATAGTCTAATCAGAGTAACTTTGACCTATGTTCGTAGATGCTTAATATTATCTCATTTGTAAATAATAGTAATGAAACTCTTACATCCAGTTATATATAAACAAATGCTCTATCCAATGATATAATAATATAATCGAATACTTACATATTATTACCTTACTTTGATTAAAAATGCACTTAAATTTATTAATTAGAAGTTTTGTAAACACAAAATCTAATAATAACAGTCATCCGTGTAATCCACTTAGTCGCAGTGGTCAAAATGACGATGTAGACACACAATACGAGCTATGTTGCCTAATTTCCGAATAACTTACTTTATATATATATTTAGTATTAACGTAATAATGATGGTCCAATCAAGGTAGCGGTCCAACTTCGGCAACTTACCCCTACATATAATAATCTGCTTGTAACCAAATTCAACGAGAATTCTACAATCAGCAAATGTTTCTGCAGTCAAACCCTTATGAATGAAAGCAATACTTAATTAAATGGAGACAAACAAACTTTACTGAAAATTTGACGTTGGAAGAAATGAGTCTAATTTTATATGATGTCGTCAATTAATTTTCATAGAGCAAACTATACAAAATAGCATCTGAGTTTGTGGTCTTCATCCATTTAGATCGAGTAGGTTATTCAAAGTGTCTTGCACAGAGTTTGAAGAAAGCTGAGATATTCGAAAATCATTCCAGATAATTTATCAAATTCATCAACAGCTGAATATTTTTTGTATCAAATCAATAATTAGACCTAATTTACTGCAGCAAATGGAGACAGTTTAAACCCAACCTTATTTGAACACCAACAAGATTACGGAGTTCTTACTGTGAATAATTTATTTTTGCATCACAAAAATTCCACAAATAGTCCTACCAGTACGGTAGATCCTGATTCTCGAGTTGTCATTGATGATTAAATACTAATGGTCATTTTGTCTTCAGAGAGAGACATAACAAAACAATTAGTAGATATATCGAGTGAAGTAGGGATCAACATGTGTCAAGATAGTTATCTGTATCGGGACACTTTGAACTTGAATCATTTAGACAGTGAGATCGAAATGAATGAGATAGTTGAATATTTAGGAGTAGGAAATGAAGAATATGATTTGAAAAATACAAGAGTAACTCATGGAAATAATGATGTCGATAAGAATGACCAAGAAGATGTGGTGTGTGATACTAGCAATATAAATTTAGTTGATAACTATTGATAGTAATATGGGGAGATAACTGGTGAAGACAAAGATCTAATAATATCTGATATTGATGATAGCATACTTCTTGACCTATCATTGAAAAGGGAAAAGAAATTGACAACCTACAACTATCTGAATTATTCACAGATACCAAAAAGGCAAGGAAACATCTGCAGCAAGAGAATTAGTTACATAATTCGTCAAGTGAATAACGAGAGTGAGCAATGAAGAAATAGGAAGTTAAAAAAGAAATCGTTACAGAAATGGATAGTTCATTAGTAAATTCTTCTATTCTCGAAATGACTTTTCATAATAATATCAATTATACACAGCTGTTATAAACCTTAATCAATCACTGTATCTAATCTGATCAATGCTTAAATTTTTGTGATCAATCATTATAGTTTGGTTGGAGCAGCATAATTTAGTAGTTTTAGGTATTCTATAATCTATCACTATTTTTCTAAACTTTGAACTAATTAGATCAAATATGTATAATTTATTGCATTATATTCAAATTTATAGTGCAAAATTGAATAATATACAGTTGTCCCCACTTAACTGATCAATGTATGTACCTTTAACCCTCTATTTTTTGGTATAATATTTCTTTTTAAATCTTGTCCTCATGTGTTTGATAAAATAATCATACAGATATATGTAGGTAAGCATATAGAAAATCTCAAAGTTTTATAAGTGATTTTTTTAAATATAATTAATTCTTACTTCTTACATCTTCTATTTTTTATTAGAAAATACTGATTTTCTTATTCAACTTGACAATTTATTAACATGAGCAATATGAGCCTTTTAAAAATATCTGTCGTCTTTATTACAATATGGTATTATATGTATTTAACAGTGATTTATTTTATTTTTTTGATAGTAATGAACGGCCATATAGAAAAACAGCTCATGTCGTAACTACTTGGTAGCAGCGGCCCATTTGCCTCAATTAATTTATAGCAACTCTGTAGGATGATGCTGTTTAATCGGTCGAGACAATTACTTGTTATCAATTCAATAATCGATTATACCTAATTTTACTATAGAACAAATAATTGTGAAATCTTAAATATACTATAGATATGATTTATATAACACTTTTTGATTAACATTATAAAGTGTTATATAAATCGCAAAATAAAAAATAAATAATACCAGAAGAATGAAAGACAATTGTTGTCAAGATGAGGTGCAAAGAGAGTAAATAGATGAGAATAGAACTAGATTTAAATGAAAAATTATTTATAGACATGACGGAAATCCAAACAATGCACGGCATGTGTTATCTGTCAAGCGACCATTCGGAACCGACCTTTAAAATGTTATGTTATGGCTGTGGATGAAAGAATGCAAATCCCGACGAAGCGTCAAAAAAGGAAAATACAGGATACTAAACAGTGAAATAAAATTGATTGCTTTACGATGGTGAAAAATTTACGTTGATCGAATAGCATGACCGTTTCTAAACACATATTTGAATAAAATACTTAATATAGGGTTTTCTAATTAGCGCGTCAGAACTTTCAAATGAAACACAATAAGAACTACGAGTCATAATCGTTTAACATTTAATTCATTTGAAAAAACAGTAAATGGCATTATGTTTTAAAAATAATATCCTTTAAATATCTTCCTCGACTTCGTCTGGCTGAATGCATTTTGGAGGACCAATTTGTGACTGCTCTTTCACACACGTCTCTCCGTATATTTCTAACAAAACCAGCTGAATGTTCCATTTAAGGTCGGCAATTGTTCGTGGATTATTTTTTTAAAAAATAATTTCATAATTTAAACAACAGTTTCCCATTCGAGTTAATTTCAGAAATGCTAATGTTAACTGGCTACCAAGATGATCTCTTAGACTTTTTCTTATGGGGATATGTGAAGTCTCTGGTTTACAAAAATAATCAACAAACAATTCCCGATCTTAAACGGAACATTCACCCCAATATTAGAAATATACTGAAAGATGTGTGTAAAAGAGTAGTCGCAAATTGGCCCTCCAGAATGTATTCAGCCAGACGAAGTAAAGAATGATGTTTAAAGGATATTATTTTTAAAATATGTCATTTATTGTTCTTTAAAACGAATTGAAAACTGAACGATTATCACTCATAATTCTTATTGTATCTCATTTGAAAGTTCTGACGCGCTAATTGGAAAACCTTATATAAAAAAGAAACCATACATTCCATATCGAAAGAAAATAATATGTAAATTTCTTCAACACCTCAATATTACGAAACGTAATATTATTTCCATTATTATTTGAAAATGTTTCTTTGGACATTAGCATTTCTATATCATTATTGCTAGGTGGCAAATCTGGTTCCAAGTAGATGGATGCTCTCCTCATAATGACAGAATTGTACGAAATTGGATGAATGAAAGCTTTGGGGAAAATGAATACGGTCCGGTAAGATGGCCACCCAGACGCCCCGATCTTACGACCCTTGATTTCTATGTTTAGACTACCTTAAAGTCCAGGGTACAAAGTTCATATTAATACTTGCGAGGAATGAATTCATAGAATTCGTGTATTACGATAACATGCAGTAAAAACGCCTTGAACTTCGACGAGTTGTTGATTGTGTTCAAAAAAGATGTGCCAAGTATATTGAACAAAAGCGGAAAACATTTTGAACACTTATTATAGTTTTTAAATCTGTCTTGTGAAAATACAATTTATCTCTTTTTTTTATTTCATTCATATTTGTGGGAAATGTTCGAATTCGACAGAAAAACATTGTTACTATTACAAATATTACGGTATTAAAGTTATGAAGCTTTAACTCAAGTAATACAAAGTGTGTGTATTTTAGTCTTTTACGATTTTATTAGTTTTGGACACGAAATTTTTTCAAAAAAATAATTAACTTAAAAGTTGATATATCGTTTAAAAGCTTACTAAACGTAATAGTTTTTGATGAAAAAAAAACATGTACTCGTTAACAAATTTTTAGTGATAGAACCAATAAGAAGAAACCATTAATTCTGGTCATTTCATAATTGTTACATTCATCTTTTTATAATATAGAACTTTTTTCTAAACTAATCTATACCTCTCATGTAGAAAATGCAAAAAAATACTCATTCAGAGTGTGTAGTCAAATTAGATGTAGCTGTAAGAATAACAGAGATATTGTTGTTTTTATGAAAAAATATATCTACTAACGAAATTTTGTAAAATCAAGAAATATTAATTAAAATAATAACTATCAACTTTTCAAAAAAATTTCAAAATTCAAAACAATTTTTTGTAGCAAATTAGGGTAGAGCGGGGCTAGTTGAGCAATTTTTAACTTAATCTCTCATAACTCTAAAAAGGTGCATCAAATTTAATTAATTTTCACACTGTTGGATTTGTAATTTATCCTTCTCCAAAATGTCTTTAGAGGAAAAAATCATTTTAGATCTGGTTTAGAAGTTACTGTCATAAAAACGAGATTGTTCTAAGTTGCTCAACATGCCCCATCGATGGGGTTAGTTGAGCAAGGGATGGAGCTTGTTGAGCAATGCATGAAATAGGCTCAATGATAATGTATGAATTATGTCAATATCTAATAAAATAATATTTATCAATCAAGTATATATATGTATATACATACACTCCTCGTCAAAATTAGCGAATAATGTAAAATGTAAGGAAAGTTTGACAATTGAT
>JABRWK010000574.1:0-13744 GCA_013372445.1 Hypothenemus hampei | reverse complement strand
CGAGGCACCGTTGACGCAACGGTGCCCTCTATTTTATGACCACTGCGTTGTCGCGATGAACCGGTGTCAAACTTTTTGTGCAGAGTGTACTTCAACGGTAGGCAAAAATCGGAACCGTATCATTCGATGTGGTTACAATTTTTGAACCGGCAAAAGTGACAGTTCTTAGTTGACATATGTGAGATTTGTTATTAGTTATGTTAATTAAGTTTTAAAAATTGAAAATTATCTTTAATATGGAAAATCTAATGGAGGAAGAACTTGTAGAGATAAGTATTAATTACAAAGGTGAAGATATACATGTCATAGTGCCACTGGTAGAGGCAGAAGTCTTATTGAACGGTAAATTATTTTTAGAAAAACTATAAGACTTCTATTTATATAAATTTGTAGATGATGAAGCAGCGAAAAAGTACGTAGAGGATATTTTGGAAAAAGAAAATAAGGAAAACGAAAATTTACATGAAGAGAGTGTAAAACCACAGGCCGACGTATTAAGTTGTCCAGAGGCAACGGCACTATTTCTCTCTTTGAGAAAGAAGTATAACGATAAATTCAAAGACAGAAAAACATTAAAAACATCTCTATGGCAAAAAATTGCAATAGAGTTAAATGATAATGGATACGCCGTCACAAAGGGACGCGAAGGTGCCGAGAAATGTCGGCAAAAGTTTGCTAACCTTCAGAGAGGTTACATTAAATTCATAGAGAATATGAAGAAAACCGGATCTGAGAAAAGGAATCCTCCGCCCTTTTTTGAGGAGCTTAATGAAATATTAGGTTGTAAAGATAAAGTAAAGCCACCTTACTTAGAAGATTCTTTCGATGAATGTCCACCATCAACCAGTTCAAGTTCCTCATGTCAGCTATCACCAACTTCTAATAGGAAAAAGATAACAAACAGGTTAGTTGATATACTCTTTTCATTTTCGTGTCACCAATTGAATTTTAGATTTAGTGCAAATACGTCGGTGCGTCCATCTACAAATTTTCAAAAAATAATAAACATACTTAAGGACCAACATGAAGATATACAGAAAGACAGACAAAGATATATGAATGTATTGGAAGATTCTATTAAAACACAAAATGAACAGAGGGAACGATTTTTACAGCTATTAGAAAAGAGCTGCGGAAACAAAAAAAGACGTCGAAACAGTACCAGTTCGTCTGAATAAAATGTTTAAAGGTAATAAGAAAAATAAGGAAGTTATATTAAGTAATAAAAGTATTGACCATCTGAATTGTTAGTTTACAGACTCCTTGAAGTGAGAGCCAATATACTAGAAGAATTGAAGTGTTTTCTATAAGAATTTTTTACGTTTATTTTAAGTGAGTATATGACCTTTTTACATTACAAATTGTTAATTTGTAGATTGGTACGTTTCAGAAACCGTTTTGATGGTCCCAGTAATAGAAATACGAATTAGTGAAGCTACGAGGCTGGTACCTACGTTGTAGCAACCAATTAATCTGTTAAAATTTATTTCTTTTATAAGTTTTTATAATTTATTAAAAGTTCTTGTAATCTTAAATTCGCTTTATTACTTGTACTTTCTACAAATTTTCCGCAATTCTGTCTCTTTTAATTCTGGCAAGATTTATATCTAATCTTCGGTCATATGGTTCTGCATCGTTGGCGATCTCAAAAATTTCTCCATCCCAGAAGTCGTTATTCAAATAGCAAAAGTTGTGCAATATGCATGCAGCTACTATTATTTCAACACATTTGGAAATGGAGTAGGTGTTAATAAATTGAAGTCGTCTCCATCTCCCTATTAAGAGTCCAAATGTGTGCTCTATACAAATTCTCTCTGCACTTAATACGTAATTGTGATATTTTTGAACCTCTGTTCTTGCATTTGTATAAGGCTTCATGAGCCAAGTGGACAAGGGAAAGGCGCTGTCTCCTATTATGTGGTAATCATGTGGAAAGTAGATTTCTTTTCCATGTTGTTCAATATTTCTTACGAAAAGCGAATTGGAAAATACCTGAATCATAAGAAATATGATTTTATATGTACAATAAATTTAATTATTTTTTACCCTCGAATCATGGGCGGACCCAGGAAAACCCACAAAAATGTAAGTAAAGATCTTTTTTGCATTGCAAATGGCCATTAAGTTTATAGAATGTAAAAGATATCTATCTGCATAACTATCATGTTGATTTACTGGAACTTTGATATTTATGTGGCAACCATCAACAGCTCCTATAGTACCTAAAAAGAAATAATGACCAAGACAATTATTAAGTATTTATTTTGTATTTGGCACTTACCAGGATAACGATTAAAACCATTTGCTACTTCTTGATATTCTTCTTCCGTTTTAGGCCAAAATATATATTTTTGTTTTAAACACTTAATTACGTATAAAAATGAGTTGATGACTCTCATGACTGTTGATGGCAGTACTCGAAATGCCTCAGCTATGATATTCAGAGCATCCGGTTTGGATATATACCATAAACACATGAGTAAACCTTTTTCAGGGTGCACAGGATAATTACCTCCTCTATATTTCTTTTTAATTAAGCTATGTATATCATTTTCAAGAATAACTGTTAAAAGTTTTTGAAATGTTTCTTTTTTCATCCTAAATAGTTGAAAGAAAACATGTTCATTATAATGACTTATAATATCACGATCAAAATCAATAATTATGTATTGATGGTATGGATTTGGTAAACTTCTTATAAGTTGTAAAACCATGTGCACCTTTCTCGCATCTTCATCAAGTAAATGAGTCTCCACTTGCTTAATGAAGGAATCCTCCAAAAACAAATCCCATGCAAAACATTTGGAGCTCAAATTATTCATTTTCGTAATAATTTTAATATAATAACTTGAAAAGTAATAATTAAGAAATAACACATGCCAATAATATTTGATTATAACCTTCAAAATATAAATGTCATCGTCATTTTAAATGTGACCGGTGCATTTTCGCGATTGAGTACGGTTGAAAAGAGAAAGAGATATGATAGAAAGAGAAAAGAATAGAACCGCTGTTTTCTCGTCGTTGCATCAACGGTGCCTCGCGACAAAACGCCTATTATTACACAAGCATATCGTGGGGGTTCAAGCCAAAGTCATTAAGTCCAAACAGATGAATTTGAGGTAATTGTATTTTAAACTTAAAATTATTGTCGAAATTACAGATTTAATTGTACACTTTTTATAAAAATCTATTTAATAGCTTTCCATCATCACCCTATGGACTTAACTAGTCAAATTTCAAAATTTAAACCAAATTTTTCAAAACAATTGTGTACTAAGTTTCAAAATTAACAACTTGAACTTAATGACTTTTGCTTGAACGCCCACGATATAATCCTTAAAAGGAATTAAATAAAAATCATGTGATTTAAACCAAAAGGAGGAATCATTATATATTTCATAACACGAGCGCACATGTGGTGCTGCAATTGTTCAATCCAGAAGTTGAACAGAAAAATTTCAAGAATATAGAACAATGTCTCAATCTTAAGCAATAGGCAATTTTGAAGATCTAACAGAAATTAAAATAAACAATTGTCAAGACATATGTATAGGTTGTAAAACAAGGTGAAGAAATAATAACATGCATTGTAAGCAACTGCTAAATCAGCAGTATTCCAATTAAGTTAACCAGTACATTTAAAACTGTTTTAAAATTTTTATACATGATTTATGAATTAATTAATGTTTGAGAATCACTGAAAGCTAGTTCTCGTTATTAGTTTAATTTAGTCATTAAAAGTAGTATGAATTTGGACTCAAGGTCTTTAAGTACTCCACCTACCCTTATCTAGATTCAACTTCGAATCTTTACAACAACATTAAAATAAACGCAACATTTGGTCCTTCGCCGCAGGATAAGTTTCAGAAAGAAACAAAAATCGTTAACATTTAGAACGAATTGGAGCCTTATCGAAGAAATTAATAAATTGACGCACATTTCACGATTTCAATTACAAGACGATATCAACAAACCTCGATCTGGTGAGTCCATTCCTAAAACTTTGAATTCCCTTCCCTCAATAGGTAAATAATCAATACTCTTCAATTGTTATCGTTAGCTAGTGCTTACCGATTTTGCTTAAGGTAAACTAGACGACAGTCATGTCTGATATCGAAATCACTGACGAATTACGACAACTTCTTAAAAAACGCAAGCAGATCAAAGCATCTTTGACTCGATTTTCTACCTTTTTGGATAAATGTAAATCTGAAACCGGTATTAATATCGATGTTATCAAACAATTAAAATTACGGCATGCGACCGCACTTCCCTTCTTGGAGCATTTTATATCTGTACAATCCGAAATTGAAACAAATTGTAATTCCGAACAAGAAAATAATGAAATCGAAGATTTTGAAAACAAATATTATGACCTACTTCAAAAATCTAGGGAGTTATTATCAACAGTTACTAACACGGGCTCAAATCGTTTACCTCAGGCCCTGGATGGTTCTGGGCCATACACGAGTTCAAAAATTCCTTCAAATGCAATAATTCAAACTGGTCCTAATAGTTCTTGAATGTATTGAAATCACCTCTGACAACTATGTAACAACATGGGAGTTATTAAATTAGCGTTATGAAAACAAATTCATAACAATTAAACATCATGTCGCTACTTTGGTTGAGCTTCCTAATATTGATCCCAGAATCGCCCGTAGCTTAAGACCTTTTACTGATTCCATCAAAAAACACATGCGTTCTTTGGAATCATTAGGCGAACCAGTTAAGGAATGGGATACATTACTATTATATCTACTTGCAAAAAAGCTATATTCGATTACAACTAAAAAATGGGAATCCTTTTTTATATAAAAACACAGCAGCAATCAAAACATTTCGTTCAATGATTTTATCGATTTTTTAGAGCGACGTTGTCTTTTGATCAAAACTTTACAAAGTTCAAGTGAAAATAAACAAAAATGCAATGCAAAACTTGAAATGTCACATTCAAAGCAAACCAATCTAAGTCATAACGTTAAAAAACAGCCATATAAGGCATTTGCTGGTCATATTCAGGAAAATCGTTTAACGTGTCCTTAATGTAAGGCAAGTCACTTCATTTACAATTGCGACGGATTTAAGAAATTAGCAGTCTTGGCAAGATTTAATGAAGTAGGCAAATTAAAACTTTGTTTGAACTGTCTACGAAGTAACCATACTGCATCTCATTGCAAAGCCCAGGGATGTAAGCGATGCCAAAAATCGCATAATACCTTATTGCATGAAGAGTTAGAGTCCAAAAACGAAATTACTTCGACTTCAGTTGTTTCCGATCAAGCAAGCTTGTTGATATCATTGGCTTCTAATAGTTATACCTGTCAGAATTCTCAGATTCTATTGTCAACAGCAATAGTATTGGTTGAAGACAATAAGGGTATTTGGCATGAATGTAAAGCTCTTCTTGACAACGGCAGTCAGCCAAATTTCATTACAACAAAGCTTTCAAATATCTTAAATTTATCACCTATTGACGGTGTCGCTCCAGTTAGTGGAGTTGGAAAATCTAAAGTCAATATACTCAAACGTGTTCTAACCAAAATGAAATCTAGAGTTGAAAATTTTAAGGCATATTTGACATTTTTAATCATTAATAAGATCAGGGATGATCTGCCAAGTATCTCATTTGATCGTAATCATCTCAGAATCCCTTCCAATATTCTTCTTGCCGATCCTGATTTTAACAAGAGCAGCGAAATTGACATGTTACTCGGAGCAGAGATCTTCTTCGAGCTTCTATGCAATGAAAGCATTCGAATGAGCCTCGATCAACTCATATTTCAAAAAACCAAACTGGGTTGGGTCCCAACAGGAGCATTTTATCCAATCGGCAATCAAACTAGGAAACTTGTTTGTAACTTAGCCACCAAGATCTTGCAAGACTCAATTGAGCATTTTTGGAAGGTTGAGGAGCTTTCTTCACCTACATTAAAATCCTTAGAGGAACAAGAATGTGAAAATTTATTTAATGAAACAACTAAGCGTCATAAGGACGAACGTTTTGTAGTAGAGCTCCCTCTGCGTAATGACTGTAAATCTTTAGGTTCTTCCCTTGAAAACGCTATCAAGCGATTGAATGGCATTGAGAGAAAGTTTCGCAAAAACCCGGATTTTAAATCTAAATATGAATCATTTATGTCAGAATATCTGTCTTTAGGTCATATGTCTGAAATCGACTCCTCCTCGTGGCGTTCATCTTCGCCAGTCTTTTATCTTCCTTATCATGGAGTCCTAAAGGAATTCAGTTTAACCACTAAATTGCGAATGGTCTTCGATGGTTTGTGCGTTTCTTCGACTAGTGTATCCATTAATAACTTGTTAAAGGTGGGTCCTGCTATTCAGGGAGATCTTTTGGCAATTTTATTACGTTTTAGGAAATATAACGTTGTATTAACCGCGGACATTGAAGAGATGTACCGGCAAGTTTGGGTAGCCGAACACCATCGAGACCTCCAGCGAATCGTTTGGCGCTCAAATGAAAACTCGAAAATTAAACACTATAGGTTAAATACAATAACTTACGGTACTAGTAGTGCAGCATATTTGGCTGTTAGAAGTTTGCATCAGATAGCCATAGAAAATCGAGACGTTTATTCACATTTGGCAAGTATTAGTGAGAATGATTTTTGCGTAGACGATCTTATCACTGGTACTGAATCCGTTGAACATGCCGTATTAGTAAAAAATCAAATTATACATTTGCTTAATCATTACGGGGTTCCCTTGCGGAAATGGGTCTCTAACAGGGTTGAAATACTTGAAGGTGACGCTTTCAATCATAGTAATGAATATCTTATTGCGCAGGATGAAACAAATCGGACGTTAGGATTGTCTTGGCAACCCGATCAAGATCATTTTCTATTTAAAATAAATAATATACATTTCCCTGTCAAGTCTATAACCAAGCTGGTCATCTTATCATTCATATTTAAACTTTTTGACCCCTTAGGATTCTTAGCACCTATGATAGTCAAATTTAAAATTTTCATGCAGCAACTCTGGCAGTTGAAAGTTGGATGGGATGATGAGCTTCCCATTGCGATTTCCAACATTTGGATTGAACTTCTCCAAAGTTTTCAATTACTTGATGACATCGTAATACCACGACAAGTCGTATTAAGTAGTTCCGAGCGGTTAGAATTGCATGGTTTTTCCGATGCCTCCTTAAAAGCCTACTCTGCGTGTATATATATCAAATCAATAAATGAGAGCGGGACTACAGCTGTCAGGCTGTTGATTTCCAAAACTAAGCTGGCGCCACTGAAAACCATCTCAGTGCCTCGTTTGGAGCTATGCGGCGCTTTATTACTCAGTCAGTTGTTAAACAAAACGCGTGAGTCGCTTCGTACTAACATTATACATCGTATTGTATTATGGACCGATAGTACGATTGTTCTATCCTGGCTAACTCAATCACCAAATACCCTAAAAATCTTTGTTGCGAATCGAGTAAGTGAGATTCAGAAACTAACTAGTGAAGTCGAATGGAGACATGTACCCAGTGATCATAACCCTGCCGATATAACATCAAGGGGTACCAATGCATCTTATCTGTTGAACCCATCAACATGGTGGAATGGTCCTGCCTGGCTTTCCGGGCCCCAGGAAGGATGGCCTGTGTTAAGGGAGATAACTACTACTCATCTTGAGAGGCGACAAAGGGAAATATCGTTAATTGTCATGCGCAATGATCTAGATATTTTTTCAAAATACTCAAGTCTTTCTAAGCTTCATCGAGCAATTAGTTATATTTTTCGTTTCTATTATAAATGTCGCAAAGTAACTTCAATTGGCAATAAGTTTTTAACTATCAGCGAGTTAGACAATGCTTTCATAACTTTGATCAAGTTATCACAAATAGACACTTTTTCAGTCGAAATGAACAGTTTAAACGCTTTAAAACCACTACCCTCAAGCTCCAGACTTAAATCATTGGATCCATTCATGGATTCTAATGGTTTGCTACGAGTAGGCGGAAGGTTATCGAATTCGAACCTTGGTTATGATGCCAAGCATCCATATATTCTTGATCCGCATCACAAGTTTACTTATTTAATTATTATCAATGAACATCATCGCCATTTGCATGCCGGAATACAATTCATTTTAGCTTCTACTCGCCAACGATTCTGGATACTAAGAGGCCGCTCAACTATTCGAAATATTTTATCTAAGTGTGTAACTTGTTTTCGCTATAATCCCAACCCCATCATTCAAAAAATGTCCGATCTACCTCCAGACAGAGTAGTTCCGCAGCGTCCGTTTTATGTGTCAGGATTTGATTTTGCCGGACCTTTCACCATAAAGGTTGGTAAATGTAGAAATAGAATGCTATTAAAGGAATATCTTTGTGTTTTCGTGTGTTTTACGACTAAAGCGGTTCATTTGGAATTAGTCAATGATCTCAGTACTAGATTATTCCTAAATGCATTAAAGAGATTTGTTTCACGAAGAGGAATTTGCGCGCGCATGTATAGCGACCGTGGAACTAATTTCGCTGGCGCAGATAATGAATTAAAGGAGATTTACATTACATTAGAAACATTTATCCAAAATCAGGAAATCGTTAAATGGGTTTTAGATAACAAGATCGATTGGAAATTCAATCCCCCATGCTCTCCGCATAGGGGAGGACTGTGGGAAGCGGCAGTACGACAAGCCAAATATCACCTTAAGCGGGTGGCTGGTACTCTGACGATGACTTTTGAAGACTTTTATACCTTAGTCACGCAAATTGAGGCCATCATGAATTCTCGACCCTTATTCCCTCCATCCTCTGATCCTTTCGACATATCCGCTATTACTCCTGGTCACTTCCTAATTGAACAGCCATTAATCTCCCTACCTCAGAGGGATATCACGCATTTGCCAGATAATCGTCTAAAGCAATTCGAGATTATTCAGCAAACGGTCCAACGTTTCTGGAAGTCCTGGAATCGGGACTACTTAAATCATCTGCACCAACGATCACGATGGAATCAACCTAACCAATTACCCTTAGCAAAAAGGTGGTTGGTGCTTCTAATGGAGGATATTCACCCCCCGATGTATTTGAGATTGGGCAGAGTGGTCGACCTACATCCTGGAAGTGATGGGCTAATAAGGACGGTCACTTTGAGAACACACACTGGACTTACTACGCGAGCAATTCAAAGACTTTGTTTGTTACCGCTTGAAAACGTGTAGTACGTGAGTTTAGATATAAGGTTGAAAGACTTATGTCAGATATATTTGTAAAAATGTATTAATTTCGTTTGTTCTTAGATTAACTTGTATATGTCTATTGTCTTAGTGTTAAGTTCTTTGTTATGTGTCGATGGTAGTTTTCTATTTTATATGTCGTTGAGAATGTTCCTTCGATCATATAAATAAATGGATACGTAATTCCGTGTTAAAACTGTGGAACCAAAAGTGAGATAGATAGAATGATGGAATAAGTCATTATCCGCATGCGTAGGATTTAGGGGCGTGGTTAAATTTGAAGTTTGTGGTGGTTGTGACAGCGGCCTGAAGTGAGTAATTACTTCAGGCCAAAGAGAAAGGAAAAGAAGAAGAAAAGGCGGAAAAGTTAGGAACCGTAACGGCCGTGGAAGCCTAGAATTTTCCAGCGGGAAAAGTTGACTTGCCTAACCAAGAATCCGAAAACCGACACTTTTTTCGTCAGCCTCGTCAGAACTCACATGTCCTCACCATAAACCATTTTTAACTGTTGTTCTTATCTTTTATTATTTAAGTTTAAATAAATATTACAATTAATCGTTCCTGTGTGAATAATTCTTCATCACTACCTGAGAAGTTTCTACAAGTTAACTGTCATAAATTTCTTTGAGGTTAAATGTAATTAACACGAAAAGTGTATGTTTGTTCTATTTACAATTTATCTGTAACAAATTTAGGATAGAAGGCGAAAAAGGAAATAAAGTAAATTAAAAGCAAGGGTAACAAGTTTTATTGATTTTTAAATATGTAACAGATACCTATGTTAGAAAAATACAACAGAGGGCGCTGAAGAGTAAACTGTCACCATTACTTGGCGGCCATGTTTGATTTCTGACGGGTGACAGATTCATTCGAGAAAAAGCAGAGGAGAGATCCATTAATTCGTCTTTTGTTCTTTATTATAGACTTGTGTTTTTTTTGTTTTTGAAATAAAATATATCTAACAGTTCAGAAGTGGGATTGTAACCCGCAATTTGTGTTAAAAGTGTTTCTCGTAGTTTCTGAGTAATCTTAATGCCAAAATCAAAAAAAAGTTCTACTTCCCGTCAACGGAAAAAACGAAGTCGTTCTTCGTCAAGTGATTCAACATCGAGTTCAAAAACAAAACATTATACAAAAAAAAGACGCCGCTTTGACAAAAATGAAAAAGAACGAAAGACATCAGAAAATCGTAGGTCTGTGGATGAAAGTGTATTATCCTCTTGTGAAGAAAAAATTAAACATTTGGAGAAAATGCTAGGAGAATTGCGGCAGCAACATTCAAGAGTTAACGCTACATCGCAAGTAAAATTAAAAGTTGACGCTAATTGTATCCCGGAATTCTCGCCAGAAAATGTAAATCTTTCGGCAGCAAAATGGATTGATAAAATAGAGCAATTAGCGTTAATTAATTGCTGGGATGATGCTACAAAAATATATGTAATGCAGGTCCGATTCGTAGGAATTGCTAAAAACTGGTTTGACAGCTTGGAAAACTATAACTTACAATGGGATGAGTGGAAGTCATTGGTTATTAAAAGCTTTCCCGACTATACTGACTTTGCTACCATTTTAAAGAAATGTATTGGACGGATTAAGTTATCTAACGAAACCATGACTCAATATTACTTTGCAAAAATGCTACTTTTGCAAGCATGTGAAATAAGCGGAAAGAAAGCTGTATCCTTGATTATTGATGGACTACCTGACGTTGCATTACGAACAGGAGCGAGAGCAGGGAGGTTTGTGACTCCTGAGGCGCTCTATCAGGAATATCTCTCAACCGCTAATGAGAAAGAAAGGCCAAAGGACAGGAAAAATTTTGAGGTGAATAAACGAGACGATGGACGACCCAATATTAATCAGCCTTTTACAAATAAAACTAACATACGAGGCCCCGAAGATCGTGCTCCAAAATGTTATAATTGTAGACAAAAAGGGCATTTTTCAAAGGACTGTCCCAAGCCGCGCTTGGAGTGCTCTCGATGTAAACGGCTGGGGCATGAGACACGTCAATGTCGACGAGATTTTAAGATGAAGGAACAAAATGTGTTTGCTCAGCATAATCAAAATTTAGAAAATAGAAAACTCAGTTATTATTCCGATTGCTGTGTCAACGGAGTACCAGTAAAAGGATATATTGACTGTGGCAACGAAGCTGTTACAATAAAAGAAGACCTTGCAAACGATTTAAAACTGCAAGTTCTGCCGTCAAAATCTTTAATATTTGGGTTTGGAGGTGGAACAAGTTTTGTCATTGGTGAAGCTGAAATTGATCTTCAAGTGGACCAAGCCGAAGCTAATGTAAAAGCTCTGATCGTTCCTAATAATGTTCAAGAGATACCGATTGTTATAGGACAACCTTTTATTAACCATAAGAACGTTTTATTTATAGTACATAAGGACCAAGTTCGATTAATGAAATCAGAAATTGCACATCTTACCGCTCTTGCTGATGTACCACAAAAGAAAATTCCTATTTGGGCTAAGTCGGCAACTGTTATTCCGCCCAAACATATGGGGCACATCGAAGTTGGTGCAGAAGAAGATTATGATGAGATTTATTTGAAGCTAAGTATCCGTTCTTGGGAGAAGACGGAGTATATCCTGCCACGATGTGTTATCTCGCAAAGGAATGGCATAGTACCCATAATGAATGTATCAAATGCTCCTCTAAAGTTCAAAAAGGATCAAGTCGTAGCCCGGGGCGAGATGTGTGTTGCGGAAAAATTTGATTCGTCCCTAAGTGGGGTAAGTGCACATCTAATTCAAAATAAGGAATTAAAAGATTTTAGTATAACCGATTTGGAAGATCGGATTTGCAACGATTTAACCCAAATCGAAAAATATTCTTTGCTTAATCTCTTAAATGAATATAGAGATTGTTTTTCATTCAATAACGATAAATTGGGCTGTACCAATCTAACGAAAATGGAAATAAATCTTAAAGACGAGGTGCCGGTAACTTATCGGCCATATCGATTGTCACAAATTGAACGTCAAGAAGTTCGAAAAATTGTTGAAGACCTAAAGCAAAATGATGTCATACGTGACTCGTATTCGCCATATGCTAGTCCCATTTTACTCATTAAAAAGAAAAATGGCGACACAAGAATGTGTATTGACTATCGCGCCTTAAATGCAAAAACCATTAGGGATAAATATCCCCTACCCCGAATTGATGATCAGGTTGAGAAACTATCGGGCAATAATTACTTCTCAAGTCTCGATTTAGCTTGTGGTTACCATCAGATTCCCATGGCTCTAAATTCAATATCTAAAACAGCATTTGTTACCCCGGATGGGCAATATGAGTATCTGACAATGCCATTCGGGCTAACGAATGCTCCTGCTGTTTTTCAACGGTTGATAAATCGTGTTTTGGGACCACTTCGTTTCGGTACTGCTCTAGCTTATCTCGACGACATTTTGATACCTGCTCCAGATGTTACCACCGGATTGAAAGCATTATCAGAAGTATTACTCTGTTTACGAAAAGCAAATTTAACGTTACGTTTTAACAAATGTTTCTTTTTTAAGAAAAATATCAGTTATTTGGGATATGAAATTAGTGGAGAAGGCGTGCGCCCAAGTAATGATAAAATTTTAGCAGTATCCAAATTCCCAGTCCCCTCAAGTATACATAATGTTCGACAATATTTAGGATTAACTGGTTATTTCCGCAAATTTATAAAAAATTATGCTTGGATTGCTCACCCATTAAATAAACTCCTTATGAAAGACTCAAAATTTGTATGGTCCGAAGAAGTTAATGAGGCGTTTCATCAACTCAAGAGCATTCTATGTCAAAGGCCTATTTTAGTACATTTTAATCCAGAACTAGCTACGGAAGTACATACCGATGCTAGTAAGGTGGGGATTGCCGGAATTTTATTGCAACACCAATCAGATGGACTTATAAAGCCAGTAGCGTATTTTAGTCGACAAACTAGTAAACATGAACAAAGATACCATTCCTACGAATTGGAAACCCTTGCCGTGGTCCATTCATTACAAAAATTCAGGTCATACCTGATAGGTACTAAATTTGTGGTAGTGACAGATTGTAACGCCTTGCGAACTACTTTAACCAAACGCAATCTTATCCCACGAGTAGGAAGATGGTGGATGACTACCTCAGAATTTGATTTTGAAATACAGTACCGCGCTGGTAAGAAGATGTGTCACGTCGATGCGTTGAGCAGAAATCCAATTGACAATCAAGAATGTCAACAAGATTATCCCGACAAAGACTTCCATCCCCTACAAATCCACGTTATTAATGTAGAAGAAGGAGATTGGGTATTAGCAGCTCAACTTAATGATCTTCGCTGTAAAGTCATCCGCGAGACATTAATGTCAGATCCTAAAGATAAGGAAGATCATGAAATACATGAACATTTTCAATTGAAAAATAATCGAATTTATCGGAAATCTCCGACAGGGCTTAAATGGGTAGTGCCGAAAAATACAAGGAAACAAATTGTTACCTACTATCACGATATGCATGGTCATTTAGGGTTGGAAAAAACTTTTGATG
>JABRWK010000573.1:15013-26233 GCA_013372445.1 Hypothenemus hampei | reverse complement strand
AGTTTCCGAGATACCAATGGTGAGCATCGAAATTTTCACCACCCTGTATATGTATGTATGTACAGCTCGAAATCAAGAAATTACTTAAAAGATGATAGTCATTCTCTGTTAAAATTTAAACACCTTGACCGTTACTGATTTAGACTTTTATATTAAAAACCCTTTGACCATTACCTCTCATAAACAGATTCTAAAACAAAAAAGCTACTATTTTAATTTTAATTTAGCAATTTTGTATGAGTAATTTTCCCTGTTATTCAAGCTATTGTGAGCGACAACATACATATTATATATATTTTCATACATTCGCAATACAACAAACGGATCATTATAATAAATTTACATTTTACTCAAAGGGAACGAGGACCTCCATTGACAAGAATGTACATAATAAGCATTCGTCTGTTTGTTGTGCAAGTCGCGTTGGAAGGTTGGAAATATACAAAGAAAGCAGCATGAAAGTATCTCTCTTAATGAGCTCATTGTAACAGGAAATTAAGAAAGTTTGTCATATTTTTCTGTAACAGGAATTGAAATTTCTGTTTCATTTTGTTGAATTGCACATTCACGTTCGTTGCTTGAACGAATATTTCAAACTTATTGGTTATAAATAATCGAATGAGCAGCAAGGAATTATATTCCAACCCATAAATTTTAAACCAGCTATAAATTTCAACAACGGGTGATACCTATGTATGTACGTGTATCTGGGAACGACATAATGAAAGCTCCGAGTAATCGTTAATGCTCGTAAGTAAAGATTTACTATAACTTGATCTTTACATTTTTATTTATTTTTTATTTTCGAAAGCATTTGCATTACTCATATTTCACATCTCTCTAGGGAAAAGTACTTCTAAATATTTCTTTGATGTTTAAACGATCAGAATCTTCTGTGTACCTCGTCTTTAAATGACATCATAAAATATTTCATTTCCTTGAAGTGCACTTTTATTCTTCAACAGATTTTCTTAAAGAAAAATTCAAATAAACTGTAGGTTGCATGAAAGATAACTTTTATGTTAATGATTTTCAGAAATTTTTCCCATTAAAAACAACTCATTAATAACACCCGAATTTGTGTCAAAATTCAGAATAATTGAATCATATGGTAAAGCTCACGATTTAGTTATTCTTATTGATTGTTTTTAAAATTTGAAATAAAAACCATGTTTTTCTAATGCTCTAATTTCTATATTTGCGAGACATCAACACACATCCTGACTTCCTTCTGTTTCCAATGACAAAAAGACAACGTTTTGAAAACATTGAATAGATAAAGGCATAATCGTCCAAAGTGCTAAACTCCATACTGAAAGTTGCATTTCAGAAAGACTTCAAAGATTGAAAAATCGCTGGCACAAAATATGTTATGAATGAAAGTAGGGTGGTATTTTTAAAGGAACAAAATTTATGTTTATGATTAAATAAGGATTTTTTTAGAAAAACTACATTTACGTCGTTTTTACTGTCTCTTCCTTTTATTTTATAATAGTTTTTGTCCTCATATCTAATTTCTCATCGATTAATGGTACACGAAAAAAAAATTAACATTTCATATTACTTTGTTCAACCGTGAAAAGTTACGACATTTTCTCCACAATTCAATAATAAACGAAGTGTGACACACAACATTTTTCAACATTAGATTTGCAAACATTAAACCCTAAATTATAGCGTACAAAAAACAACAAATATTTTCCTGCAAAATGGAACGAAGGATCAATAGCATAATGCACTCTCCCATTTCAGGTTTAAAAGCATTTTTAAAAATAGCCATATACATTGTGACCGACTCTAATGCATCCGTTTATAACACCATATTTTTCAACGAAGAACAAATTGAGTCTTCCAATTCCGAGCTTAAAATTCGCTCATCACATTCTAAAATAGCAGAGCGTACAAAAGGACTCTTCACGTTATGTACGGGATTTTTCGAAAGATTTTCGTTGAAGAACTCTGAGATTAGCTTTTTTTTCGACAAAAGGAGACTTATTACCTCGTTTCGAGCTAAAAAAAGGATGCTTAATGCAAACCCATTTACATTTTCTTATAAGCAAAGTAATTTGAAATTCTTTGTCGATTCGACGTTTAAACGAATTGAAAGGAAATTAATGAATTTCACAGAAAAAAATATACTGCAGTTCGAAAATACAGACCTGCTGTTAACAGTTGTAGTGAACTTCGATTATGTAGCTACGTAGCAAAAGGTCGAATGCGTTTTCTATTCGTTGTCGAGTTTCCGAGTTAATTTAATACCTATTAGCCTTGTTTTATTTACCAACAAAATTTATTATCATGTTTATTGTCTACTGTTAGGTCAAACAAGTGTAGTGTTGCTACGCAAATTTAATCCAGAAACTTTTAAATCTGAACTAGCTTGCGTTTTAATGACAATTTATGGAGTCATTTAAGTAGATGTCATGTTAAATCACTAACCACGACTTTCTTTTTAATTGCTGGGAAGAAAAAAATTGAAAAAGTGGATGTTTTGCCAATTGAACTTTTGATCTTTGAACGTGGCTACAGACAATGTTTTCATCAATAATCGCTGTGGATGGCTGGACACGTCTTTGTTCGTGATGAACACAGATTTTGAAATACTGCTGATAATCCTTTCAAATAGGACTTTCCAAAAAAACTATTCTACGAACATGCTCTGAATAAGTTATAAAATAAACATTGAAAAAAATTAAAGGTACATTGAGTTGAAAACTGAATTTTAAATTATGTTTAAACCTAAAAATAAATTTATTATTAGGTACTAATAAACTTGAAAATTCTGGGAACAAAAAGTGAATAAATACATGTATTTATTCAGAACATGAAATAAATAAAATTGGTATAAAGTAGATGTTGGGTCGGTAATTTTTCATTCACAAACTTTCCTACACTGAAAAGTTTCAAAAATATTTTCTAGTCTAGCAATGTAATATTAGGTGAGATCCAAAATTCAGCCAACTTTCTTGTTAAATTGAACTAAAAATGTGGAAAAAAAACATATAGGAGTTCTGTAAATAAGAGAACTTACTTTAAAGTTTCGTATACTTAACAAATTATATACTTAATTCTTATTGTCAGACTCAAACTCCTTGTATTTTTCAACAAACTTCGGTGTTTTCTGAAATAATATTTTGATCGAAATTCTATATTCATATTTTGTCATCATACGAACGATAACGTTGATAACGTTGATAACAGTCTTTGCAAATCAGTACACAATCAACAACAATATTCCCTTACATATAAGATAATAAACAACAATTTAAATATAAACAACTCTTAATAATTTCATAAAAGTATGCAAAACGAGCTCTATATGGGCTAAAAAATGTTAAAACTCTTTAAGAAACTAGAATTGCTATTTAAAATTAGAAAAAAAAACTCAAATTACCTCCTAACCATAAGAACAAAATATTTTCAAACCAATAGTTTCATAATTTATTTTTAAATTTTACTAAAATAATTTCTGATTTGGATGAAGACAATATACTTATATGTAGAGTGGGCCACCGAAAATTTACAGCTTATACAAAAATGAAAAAAAAAAAGTAACAAACGTTCGGACCCGTCGATTTTATTTTCGAAGGAGCACATTTTTTTGGTGCTTCCAATCCCGTATAGCGGCTTGAATTGAGTATTGAGTAATATATTATTGTAAAGGGCATTAAATTCTCTTTTAAACGACACCACTTTCTTAAATTTGGACGAATTGTTTACGAGGAATAGCGTCAAAAAGTTCGGAATAGCAAAACTATCTACCAGACTTTTTCAGGTTATTAAATAGTCTATACTATTTTAGAAAGACTTTCAATTATACATATAATCCCTGATAAATATTTGTTTGTCAATTATGTACTCATTCTAAGTGCGAAATTTAATGAAATAGGATTAGTTCAAAGTAGAAGCAGGAATATTAAGAATCCTATCAAACATGAGGTAACAGAGTCGTATGCCGTTTTTGGTGTATTGCAATAGTCAATACAAGAAAAATAATTGATAATTCAAATGTTTTACATTTCACAATTCAAAAAGTACTTAAAAATATAAATTTCATACCTAAAAAATCCACTTAGTTCAATAATTGAATGATGACGATAATCATCGTCATTTGGAATTTCGAGATATTTTAAGCAGGCGAATTAATACAGACAAAAATTTCCTTTTTAATATTAGCTTTTTCATCGAATGTTTTTTCTTTATTAATGGAAAAGTCAACCTACATAACTGTCGGTATGGCTCAGGAAATAATCCACAAATATTCCACTAAGTACAAAACCAGCATCCAGAAAAGCTAAATATGTGGGCAGGATTTATCGGGGATCATAGTGTTGGACCAATCTTTTTACCTGGAAAATTGAATGGCGAAATGTATTTGAATTTGTTGGTAACCACCGTTAATCCAGCTTTACCAAACATAATCGAAGAGCATGTTCATCGGATTTGTCACAATTGAACTTTTTTATGGGAACATCTAAAAACAAATTTCTACATAGGGCAACCCGAATTATTAGATTCACGATAACGAATCATCAATGAACGCAATCAAATTACCCCGACAATATTACAAAATGCCAGATAAAATTTTGAGCTATGTCCTTGTTATTGTATGGAAATTGGTAGTGGACATTTTCAACATTTAATAAACTAAAATCTTTGATAGGCACTTTGCTATTTGAATCTTTCTGGTGTTATTCCATGTAAACAACTAATTTAAATGTAAAAACTTGACGTCGTTAAAATACCAACTTCATGTCCTTTAAAATGACATATCACTTGATACCCCATTTCGTTTAAGATTTCAGGCCTGAAAGTCACCCCCGGGGGTTAGTGGGGTAGGAGTAAGGGATTGAAAATACCAAAAAAATATGTAACTCTCCAAAAATAAAATTTACTGGTCCGAACGTTTTTTAATATTTTTCGCCAAAACTGGATGTTAAGTTTTCAGTGGGCCATTTTCTTTTTCTATTCGTTATTCCTTTTTTGGCAATATAATCAAATCTGCACTTAAATTTTCCTGGAACGATTTTATTAATATAACTACTACATTTTTTTGAATTAGAATTTAAAAAGACTTTAAAAAGACAAAAATACGAATATGTTACTGTTTCATTTAACCCTAAAAAAATATTTTTACAATTTTTCCGAAGTATGAAATTCAAATTATCAATTTTATATCTAATTTAAAAAAAATAACTATCGTCTCCAAACCAAGTCGAGAAGTTGAACAACTTTTCCGGTTGTCCGCCTTAAAAGTTTGCGCTTTTAAGAATTAAATTAAAGTTCCTTGTAAAATCGCTTAGTTTGCAAATGAAATACCGTATTTCGTATCAGAGTCGATAAATGTTTCCAATTTAACGGAAAAGTTCGTTACTTTTTGACACACAAATTATCTTAGCTGAAAACTAATTTAAGAATTTGTTAAAAAATAATTGCGCTCTCGTTAACGTTACTTTTACCAAAGGAAAAGTGTTTTAAAAGTTTCAAATAAAATTAGTTTAGCTTAAGTGATTTTTCCCAATTACCTCATCCTGGATAATTCCAAAAAAATCGAAAGATACGTATAAAAAAATAGAAGAAACATTATTTAAAGGGAATCCTCACATTATCTTTTATATTCGCTTTTCAGTAATACGAAGGATCTTTCTACCATTTGCAAAATGGGTTAAAATAGAAGCATATGTCTGAATTTCCATTTTTATTTTACAGTCTAGTCCCTCAAACAGTAGATAGATTTATAGCATTTTGTTGAAAATTGCATTTATGACAGCTTACAATTTCAACAAAGATCCTTTTTGTAGTTAGAAAAAAAATTACTCACTAAGAGCCATGGTGGGGATGCATAACGTCTGATAAATTTCTTAATGATAACAAGTGCATTATCATGGAGTACGAGAACATATTTTTCACGTTTTTTTCTTTTTTACTTATAACTTCTCCTAAACGAATATGTTGTATGTGTAATAATATCTTCTTATAATACCTTACGCTTCTAATCAACAAGTAAAATTTCCTGAGAATCCCAAAAAGTTGTTTTCATCACATAATGTCATAATTCTTTGTGATTTGACATGCAATTACTTCTATTTTTTAAATTAGGGTTATAAAAATGAATCCGTGTTCAATTTCTAGCGACAATCCCGTCGCTAACATTCTCCTGATCTACCTGTTTCGACTAGATATATACTCGAAATTTAACGCTGACTAGTCTTTGTGATCTTTAACACTTTCGGGGACAAGACGGCATATGACGCTGCCTTATCGAGGAACAAAGCGTTATATGAGCCGTAACGATAAAATAAAAAAAATATGATTACAAAAGGAGTTTTAAAAAACTATGTATATTTTTTCATTAAATCCCTTCGCTTTTTGTTTTATGGAGTTAAACCATTTGTCCTTTGAACGGCTCATATGTCGTTTACCTGTCCACGAACGTGTTAAAGGTATTTATGAAAAATTTGGTTGTTAGGTATAACGAATATTTTAAAGATTTTCTGAATAACGATGCTGACGGATTGAGTAATATTGAAGAAAACAAACAATAATCTTGGTGGATAAACGTTTGCTTAGAATTTCACATTTACAGGTAATGATATTTGGCCGTTCCATAAGTGTTCGTTATTTAAGTTACGTTGAGAAGAGGCTTAACAGAATCTATTTGCATAATTATTTATCACGTTCAGGCTAAATAAAGGGACTTGTTATATTCGTGAAACAGCCTGAAATCCTTTAAAATGCGGGTAGCTTTAGAAATAGTTTGGCATTATTAAACCCGCATTCTATAGAGCTTTTAATGAGTTTCCATGTTAAAAAATATATTTTTATATTGTATATATAAAGAACTTGGAAATATTATTGTAACTAAAGTTAAAAACAACAAACGGGAACAAAAACATACTATTATAGAAAATATACAAGGAAATAGAAACACACTCTCAAAAAAATAAAGCGAAAAATATATTTACAAGGGTTTTAACTCATTAAATAAAATATCTTCTCATCAATAACCAGGTAATACCTTAATTACAAATCCAAAAATAATAGAAAGGTGGAAGTAATATTGAGTTTAATAAACGGGAAACACGAAACTGACCAGACAGAAACCATTAAATTCACGGTAATCACACTGAACTGAAGTAAATTCATAAATCACAAATCAACGTGATCAGATGCTATATAGTTTCAAAAATTGGTATAGATTTGTTTTATGCTATATGTCAAAAGATATAGAAGACCGGAAAATCGTCAACAGTCTGGATACAAACTATATATGTACATATTTATATTCTAACCCAGAAGCAGAGCTCACAAGAAAAATATGAAAACTACAGGACAGTTGTCCTAATATTTCATGCTAGTAAAGTTCTGCTGTACATTATTCAGGAACGGCTTGAAATTTTTTTCCCTAAATTCTTAAAGAACAGGTTGAGGTCATGCCAGGTTTAGGAACTGAAAAGCAACTAGTCAGGTTTAGATACTAGGAAAATTTATCAAAATTTAGAAAATCCGTCCATTGTCTAATCCATGAAAAACTTGTGGAAACATTAATATTGTTCATTTCATTAATACGGTACTTACTTGAAGCGTGGAAATTTTCGAAATTCCTACAGAAAAATGTTTCGTATATAATTGGCAGCTCATAATACCAACGATTCAATACTAAGAGAACTTGAAATTGGTACAAACCAGAGACTTATGCCCACTGTACAAAAAAAAAATAATAAAATTCTTTGGTCACGTGATTCGTAAAGATGGAATTAAAAAACTGATGATTCAGGATAAACTAGACGACAGGATGAACCTCATATTTTTTCCAATATCAAAAATATTGAGACAAGCAGAAAACCGAGAAGCTTGGCAAGCCCTCACACACTAATCCACTTTAGCAATGGTCACAACCTACGGCAAAGAAGAACCGAAATTAAATTTTTAACTCAATTAATATTCCACGCAGTTTCATAAATACCTGAGAGCTAAAGCTCTATAAAAAATGAGTTAAATATATCTTCTCGTTCCCTTTTTCGCTTCTATAAGCTTTATTAAAATATCGCAGCTATAAATAACCAATGTAGACATTCAAGTTGGTCCCTTTCTTATTTAGAAACTCGACACAATCGAAAATCCATTTCTGTTTCAGTTTGCCTCCCATTAAAATTATTCGTTTTGAACTTGGTAAGGAGTTTTAATTAATGCAAGACAAACTTAAAGAAAATTTTCGCTACCCGAAAATCCGTATGGCAAAAATGTTCCAATTAATTCCGCCAGGAAATTTCGTTCGATAATTAAAAACCTCGGTAATTTTTTTTAATCCGCCATAGTGGAACTGTTCTCGCAATTCTAGCTATGGCAAACGATAAATTTCATCTGCACCTAAACATATTAGAGCAAGATCAGCATGTCGCATTTTTCGTTTTCCAAACGAGGCGTTGTGAATAATGGGAGGTCGTTTTGCAACGTTCACATATACAACAGTATTTTCTAAATGTGGCTACGTTTTATCGTTATGCCTGTTATGTAACTTTACAATATTGTTTATTTTTAGAAAAGATAATTTAATTGAAACAGAACTAACTACAATTATCTCTTCTACGTTATCTCCCTGTCCCATGAACCTGTAATTTAGAATGTCAGGATACATTACATTAAATGAAATTTGCATATATGTATATTTAAAAATGTAAATTAATGTTCTATGGTCAATTATAAAGAAATGATGAGCTAAAACAATGAAAAAAGGTTCGTTTTTCAATGCTCCATCCATTTGTATACATAAATCCGAAAAAAAATGTCGTTTTTAGTTTTTTTCTTTAATTAAAAAATTATACTTTTTTACATTCAGTTTTACACATCTCACACCATCACATACAATATACAATATTAAATATATGTCTTGATTCTAACAGGACCAATATCCAAATATATCGATTTTGAATGTATATTAATTTTTAACTCAAAAAAGTGAAAGCAACAAATGAAATAAGAACGCATGTTCTCATTTCAATAGATTCCAATTAGAGATATTTTCAAAGGACCAATGTCAAAATTATAGTCGTTTTAAAAGGGCTAATATGCACATTTGCCCTCTGCACATATCTATAATAAATATAAAAATAAATGACAATTCACGTTATATTTATTGTTTTATGTTCTATAATACATTTAATGTACACTAACAATAAGTGACATTAGAACTGCAACACCTAGAAATAATAACTTTATTGAACTGATTTTTTCACCATAAGTGGGTCTTGAGGAACTAAAGAAATGATTATATTTTTAGACTAAAAAAATAAACAGTTACATGAAAGAATTAATAATGAGTTGCACGACCTCTGTTATTAATAAAAATTGTTGAGAAAATAATATTATTTTTAGGAGTTGCAGTTCTAATGTCACTTATTGTTAGTGTATTATCAGTGTATAATGAAAACATTTCTCGAAGAAATGATGTTGACTGGAGTTTGACATCATATTTTTAAGAAAAGTTCTAGTTGTCCCAATAAAAGTGTCTTCGGCCTATTCGTTCGCTTATAACTTGAGAACCGCAGATTACAGAACAAAAAATTATTTTAATAAAAACGGCTAGATTTAATCAGTACTAAACATTGGCACCATCAAAATATGTTTTTAATTAAAAATAACATTTTGCTTTCCCGGCAGCTTATAGTGGTATTCAAAAAAAAAGCGTACACCGACTAGAGAGAGAAGTTTGACAATCATATGTAATTTAAATGTAATTGTCAAACTTCTCTGTTTAGACGGTGTACGGTTTTTTTTTGAATACCACTTTACAAGCATTATTTATTAAGCATCAGCATAGGGCACCAAAAGTAACTGAATATCATTAATTGTTAATTTTGCCATATTTCATGTTTAATATAATAATGTAAATATATCTTTTGCAAATTGTTTAATTAATTATTACTGCAAAACATATGCTACGTACATAACAATAATGTTTGTATATTTTTCACATATAATCAAATTATTCATACAGGATGTTATGGAAGTATCTACATATATTTTATTTAATAAAAATTGATCGTATGAGAATGCGTTTCCCAAGTTTCCAGAAAAAAATCGAAAAAATATTTTTTTTTGTCTTTGTTTCGGCGTTCATGAACCAGTCGGTCGGTATCATTACGTAGATTGACAGTATTACATATTTGTGCAATATTGCCACGTTGGCAAAATTAGAAAATATTTACTACATTTTATTGTAGTATTCAAGTCGATTAGCAATTTGCACAGAAAACGGATATTTTAGGAAATCGATTTTAATAGTTGATCAAGTATTTCTAAAATTTTACTTTAAATCTGAATTCAAAGAATGATATCAAATCGATTTAGTCACAACGTAAACGATATTTGTCAAAATAAGTGTTCAAAATAATACATACCGTTATTTCCAATACAAATATGAACTCTCCTCAACAGTGATCAGGTCTCTGTCATAGGTTTATCAGGAAAAACTACCCATGTCTCTTAAACGTTACAAAATGGATAGAAACGTACGTTTGTTTGATATACAGTGATTTTGGAAACGTCTTTCAAAAAAGATATGAGTTTGACGGATATTTTCATCAACCAAAGCATAAAACATCACAATGTCAGTTAACTTCTCATTTGAAAATGCGGCCATTTTAATTATTTTCAGTGTACAACAACGAATAACGCCGAGTGTCAACCTTCGGTTCCGTATTAACCGGAATCATTTCCGGAACCGGAACCCTTCGGGAATAATGGCGTATTGACAAGTGACATAACCACTGACTACAACTAGATGTAAAGAAACAATGGGCGCGTTCAGATGACCAAGCGGCTGAGACAAAGCACTAAATTACGCTGAGTATGCTGCTTTCCAGCGGCTGACGTGTTTCTGAACGGTTCTGCTTAGCTTGGCAACCGTCACCCGTCAAACTTAATATAACCTCACATAAACTGGCATTTTACTCAACTGTTGTGTGGGATGAATGCGACCAATAAGTTATATAGGGTTGTTGATGATGTATCACAAATTTTTTTAAGATTATATTAGATTATATTCGCATGTGAGGTTATGTATCATCAAACTCAGCTTTTGCTGAGGAACTTAGCGTAAAAAAATTCCGCTGCTTAAAATGGCTACCGCTGAGTAAACAGCGGAACTCAGCCATTGCGTTCAGAATAACCCGCTTAGTGCTTTGTCTCAGCCGCTTGGTCATCTGAACGCGCCCATTA
>JABRWK010000573.1:0-10913 GCA_013372445.1 Hypothenemus hampei | reverse complement strand
GTATAACCCTATTGTTTTCGAAGTAACGATGAACCTTAATCTACTTTTAACTAATAATAAATATTCGATCCAAAAATGACTTCTTAATTTAATTTTTAATTAAAATGTCTCTAGTTATTTCAATTCCTTCACCCAATTGGTTTTTTCTTTTTCTTGTGTTTAACTTGTTCCACTAGACAGGTTTGTTTTTAATTAAAAATATGAAATTACTTTTTTATTTAATTTAAGTGCGTAATACAGTAAATAACACAAATAACTAACCATACCATTGTAAAAAAATAAATATGTATATAACAATAGTACAAATCGATATTTCTAAATTTTTTTAGAGGATAAATACACAGTATTGGCAGATGGACTTCTAATAAAAAACGTTAGCATTTCGGACGCTGACCGTAAATATATTTGCAGAGGATTTAATGTGGCCACTGGGGATTTCGCCGACAAAAAAATTTCATTAGTAGTAATTCGTAAGTATTCAAAATTAATTTGTGATAAATTATGTTCTAAACTTATTCGAAGTATTCGAACTGAAAAACCCACAAACGATCTAGAAATTCTCTCTATTCTTTATATAGAAATTTCATCTAAATTGTCGGTATTTTCGTCTCAAATATCGAAACCTCACTAGATGTGGGGGTTTAATTTCGAATCGCCACCCCAGATAAATCAAACGAGGGAATTAATAAAACACATAAGGAAACGGCCATTTATTAAACTGTTCGGAACCCACATCAAGCTAAAAGACTATTATTGCTGTCCCTTGAAAATAATTAAGATAACGCTAATTAAAAAGACAATAAATGACCTCGATTTGGTCCTAATACATATTCATGTACAAAGTTTTAGAGAAGAGCGCAAAAAAGACGCAGTTGGAATGAAAATTAGTGGGGTATTTCCTTATTTAAGAGGTTTTAATGAAAAACTTGTTGTTTTTTAAGAGCTTCATTTAAAAACTTTTAATTGGGTCACGTACGAGAGATTCTTTTATATTCTCTTTTTCAAGAAGCGCAAACAAGAAATTCTAAGATTAATTGAGTTTCTAAAAGTATCGCTGAACAGAAGTTTTCAGTTTCACATTCATTTTTAACGCAAAATGTTCAAATCGAAATGCGTATTAATTTTCATGACAAACAAACGAGCCAAATATAAATAAAACGCTTTTAAATCACCCTGAAATAAATGAGAAAAAAGTGCCAACTCTCCACTAAATCGGATCCAACGCTGCAAATTATTCACGATTAAAGCTTTACTGGGCGTTAACGATATTAGAGAAGAGCAGCTCTTGGAATAGAGTTGAAAATAGTAGCGGATATCCTTTTGCCATGGAAAATTAAATTTGATTTAAGCCTCTAAAAGATACCAAGCAATTAAATATTTTTCTTAGGCAAGGTGTTTAAATTATTATTTTTTTACTACTTACAAATTAGATCCTCCAAGACCTCCAAGACTGACATATGCCAAAGACAACATCGTCCATGGTTATATTGGCGGAATAGTAAATTTGACTTGTGAAGTTGAAGCACGTCCACCACCAAAAATCGAATGGTACCAAAGAGAGAGTGGTGAAAAAATAATTGGTAAAAGAGTAACTACCGATAACCCAAATGTTTCTACGTTGTTGGTAAATGTCAACAAGCAAGAGCGTCTGGAACCACAATTTTGTTAATTTCCAGGTCATGATCAAAAAACCCGAAGATTTCACTGATTATAAATGTCAAGCAACCAATTCCAGAGGAAAACTTGATACTATTTTTACAGTTGTTGAAGGTATTTAGGTATTTTCTAAATTTTCGAGTCTTCTAAATGCAAGAATTCTTTTAGGAACTCAACCATATCCTCCGATTTCTTTAGAAGTAAAAAATGCTAATTCATCCGCCCTATTTGTGCATGTTGAAGAACCTGAACTTACGGAAGCTGAGAATCGAACAAAAATGGAACCTACTGGGGTGCGAATAGAGTACAGATCTCATGACGATCCCGAATGGAACGTTCAAAGTTTTTCCTTAACCGAAGGTTCATAAAACGGAAGGTTATATGAACTTTTAAAATTAATGTTTTTTAATTTTAGACAAAATTTACGTGATAAGCGACTTGGCAAAGAACACTACATACCAAGTAAGGGCTGCAACTGAAAATATTGCTGGTTTTAGCGAATTTACCAATATTACCGAATATACGACCAGTTCTTTTGCATCTGTCTTATCTTCCAGTCCTTTTATTGCCCTTTTTGGAGCAGCATTTCAAGCAATTGCCAGAGGATTTATTTGATATTCTAATTAAATTTTTAGATATTCAGAATTTAGAACTGAAGTTTTTGAAATTTATTATTTTATTTATTTTCTTTTTATTAAAATGTCTTATTATAATTTTAAATGTTCGTTTCACGACACTTTTAACAAACTATCGATTCTAAGCGACGTGATACGATTGTAACGATAATAAAATAATAAGACTGCTTTATGCTAATTTGTATAAAAATTATTTAATAAAATGTAAATATCGGATGAGTTAATATGTCATATTTAAGAATTGTATTGTTTATTATTATTTAAATATCGGCTTTTTATAACTAGATTTTCTTTCTTTTCAGAAACCTTGCTATTTAAGCTCATCTTCTGGATTTTATTTAAATCCTTTCCTAAAATCTGTTTCCATTTTGTACTATTTATTAGGAAAACTAAAATTCAGTTAAAACGGTTCTACTAAAGTCAAAAAACAATTAATGAATAAAGGTGGAAATTAGTCAAACTATCTTTGTTATTGAAAAACAAATTGATAAGAATTCAACTAATTCCACATTTCATATGTGATATTTCCGTTTAAAAATTTAAAACTATATAATTAGCTTCGTTGTTATCGAAATCTGCGTGTAAAATATTGTTGTGCCAACTGGGGAATCAACTAAGAGCTTTTAATGTATATAAGAACTCTATGTTTTAGCTTAGACCAATCGCGTTAATGTAAATAATAAATGAAATTTACAACAATTTGTCTTTTATTTTACAATTTATTGAGGGATATTGTAATTTGGAGTCGGGGCAACTATTGAACCCCAAAATAGAATGGTTTCCGTTAAATCGTGTCGAATAAAGAACATAAAAGGAACGTCCACTTTGAAAGTGACTCGACCTCCACTTTTAGAAAGATAAACGGCCGTGCTTGCAGCTGCTGTAGTCCCTTTTTCAGTTATATCCATAAATACCTAAATAGTAACGAAATTTTCTTATGATTTCATTAAAAATAAGTAAATGACTTTTAAATACATACTTTATGAACTATTTCAGTGGCATATAATCCGGGATTTTCGTTGTCAAGTGATTTACGAATTTCATCAATGGAAGAAGTTTTCGTTAGGTCTGGAGCTATATTTTGTGGGTTAGTTCCTGCGGATAAAACACCAAGGTTTGCTTGATGAGGGTTAAATAGAGAGCTACAAATTTACAAAAATCGATTTCTACTATATTTATCAGACAGTTAAGCACTTACGTTACACCCAGTTGCTTTAGAGTTTTATCCAAGTCTAAGGTGTCTTCTAGTTTCATACGAGGAAACAAAATAATCATATCAGTAAAATTAGTTTTGCTCACCAAGTTATTCAAGTCATTTGCAGTGATTTTTGACTGAAATTCGAACAGTCTATCTCTACTGGATTCAAAAGGCATAATCACATACATGGTAGTAAGATTTCCTTTATACGGAAGCCCAACAATCGTACATCCTAATTCTTCATCTTTGTAGTAAGGAAAAAAGCCACCGTTCCCCATTAAATATGCTTCTATTGTTGCTTTCGAATTCCGTCCATTCACATAAAACGGATACCTAAAAGTAAATTTGCTTTATTTACTTTTTTATTAATATATTTAAATACTTTTGTGTAGCAGTGCCTTCGAAAAAGTGACGCTCCCATTCAGCCTCAAAATACAGAGCATTGCTTATTACTACTCTTGTTTCAGTAGGAAGTGGATGATCGATAATCGTATTAATTTTACCTTGAGTTTTTTCGGAAACCCATTTGTTAATATATTCTTGAGCTAATGAAGAATTTTTTCGAAAGTCTACATTCTCAATACTGCTTCGATAAAATAGTTCTGCAAAAAATTTGTACGCCGCACGAATCTAAAAATGATTTTTAAACAATAAAATAAATGACAAAATATAAGTTTATATCCACTTACGGGATAGTCTTGCTGTACAAATAAAGCTGTAGCAATCTTAATCGTTTCCAATGGTTGAAATCCTGCAGTTTTATTAATCACCGCCAGCATTCTGCCAAATCCCTCGTGAATCATTTGAGATCTCTCATCTAAGTCAGGTATTTCATTATTGAGGTCCAGGAGTTGTGAAATCTCTTTGAAAGTAGGTCCACTAGATCCCATCAGGATTAGATGCAAAATTCCTAGATTTCAGAACAATTATTCAGATGAAAATCACAATCGTTTTAATTAAATCACCTGTGATGCTCAATGGTGAAAATATAACGTTTTCATTGTCGTTTGTCTGTGCAACTAACAATTTATTTATTTTTACGCTCAATTGTGCAATGCCTTTTACTATAACATTTTTCTCGTAATCCACATTTAAATTATTCATTTGTACTCGTTCTATAACATTGCCTGCAAAGCTCTAAAATAATTAAGTGGTAAAGAGGTAAAAGGAAATCTTAGAGAATTGCTACTTGTGATTCAGGGCTCCAATATTGATTGTCTCCTTCTGAAAAATAAATTTTATTGTTTGCTGCCGTTACAACGATCAAAAGCAGAAGTGATGCACATTGTAAGAAACCTGCAGTTTTACGATTTAATTGAATGAAATAAGAAGAATTGAAGAACACTTACACATTTTATTATAAGTATAACTTAAATTTCACTCTACACTTACATGTTATTCACTGGTAAAGATTTATATTAATTTGATTCTTGATAAACATATTTTCAAGTACGAACGTAAATTCAATTCTGTTATGGTCGTTGGTTAAATATCATCGTAATCATTTCTATCGACACAGTTCAGACCAGATGACCTCAACGAAACGGAATTCCCCACTAAATTTCCCGGTCTCTTTACCAATTTATATTTATTTGTTCTTAATGTAATGTAAATTTACTTATTCCTACATTTTTTTTATAATACTATAAGGGACTGACGAAAAGTGTTGTTTTCTAAGAATTTCAATACTTGTAACAGGTACTATATAAGATCTGTTAAAAATGCTATAACAAATCTATCGATTAAGATTTTTAAAGTTTAATAATAATTTATAACACAATTGTTCATAATTCATTTCCTTGTTGATAACAATTTGAATGTTGTTGCAGAGTAACTCATTGCATTCTGATAAATATGCTTGCTTCAGGCAACCTATTTTAATCCATTCAAGTAAACAATCAACTTATTTTTTTTTATATATAAGAAAACGTTCTCTCGAATATGAACAAGCAAGGTAGGTGCAGATTTCAACACTTTATACTTGGATTTAGGATTATAATCAATCAAAAGTTATTTTCCTTAAATTAATCTTCGAGCCTCAGCACTTGTTATGATCCTTTACTGGAAATTTCTTGTTTTAAACAAACTTTAACTTTCAAAATTATATTTTCTTATTTTCCATTTATGATATTCCGCTTGAAGTTTTTATTCATTGGTTTGTAGACACATCAATTTGTAATACTCTGGAAAAAGTCAGTTGCTAGAATAGAAAATCTCGGCGGCCAATCAATGATATCATTTCCTGGAATCAACTGACCAGAAGATATTTTCTTTAACAAATTGATAAAATTTCGTAGCGTACGACAAAACGAGGCTGTGTATGTGTTGTTAGAAACATAAATATCTACAAGAAGCAAATAATTCATTTTCTTGCTATTAAATTATTAAAAAAATTTATTATAAGCGCCGGGGACATCCTTCTTTGTCACAAAAATTATAAGAAAGTTAGAAACTTTTTCAATTTAGCTAATTCTTCTCCAATGTTGTATCTCCTCCCAATCGATATTGGTGTGTACATATTTAGCAGTTTTACGACGCACGTATAATTTATGGTTGCATTAAAGAAATGTTAGTCAGTGTAATAAAAGACATAAAATGAGATCTCTTATCCCGAAAACGTCATTAAATGCTATTATGGCTGGTTTTAAAAACATTTCGTTGGCTTAGTCCAAAATTATAGTTTTCATTATAAGACATTTAATAATACATTCGCATCTGTGTTGAAAATTTGGTCGAGTAATGTTTATTATTACAATTAAAATAGTATATTGCATAATTAAGGTAGAACCGAAATAATAGCAACGTGTGTGAAATTCGCTTTTACAGCGAGATGCGATACATGTTGCGTTTATTAAGATTATTTGTAAAATGAATGTGTGTTATTACATCATATTGCATTGCTCAAAATTGACAAGAGTCGCAGTTTTAAAACATTTACAAGATAACGAAAATCTTATTACTGCACGTAAAGAACGCCAAGGCTAGGATGAGCTATAAAAATAATAACGAAAAGAACACATAGCATAATCAAAGAACACTAAATTATTTATTTGTAGATTGGAATTGAAAGGTTATTATTGGTAATTTATTTCTCAGAAAAAAGAACAATTCATTGTGTTCCAAAATATAAGATTCCAATTTAAAATATGTGGGAGAGGTAATCAGTATTGATTATAAGTAATTGCGTCTCTTTCATCTATAATACAACTTGACATATTGCCAAACGGGCTTTTTGACTATTGTAGTAACAGAGAATGCAGATTGATTCAAAATCGTTTGCGCTACTGTGTGGACAAAGGTTACATTCCGACTGCAAACTGATTCTCTCTGTACAGAATGATACGAATTTGAATACAGAAAATTTAATCACAAATAATGTAAAAAATGTTCTATTAACTATGGTTTAAAAATGCAGCATAAAGGTACTACGGTCCTGTAAGTATGAGACCTCTAAATCGGTTTTTAATTTATACCTTTAAATGACCTCTATATGACACAAACTCGAAATTTTGTAATTTATCATAATTTTGTCGCCAAATATAGCCAACAGGTCAACTGGAAAGGCGAGGTATAAAATAATCTAGAAATTTTCCAAAAGTTTTTTTATTTTATATTTATTTATTTATTTATCAATTATTATACATTTTTAGAGATTTCTACAATAAAAAGCTCTTTTGGTATTTTGTCCAAAATTTGAGCTTTATTCTGTTTTTCATGTTATTTTTTAAAATTATCAAATTAAAAAAAACAAAATATTTCGAATAGTCAATTCAAAAAAGTCATAGTAGCAAACTACCGCTTTCGAAAATGTCCCGTTTTTAGTTCTCCTCATTTTCTTAAATATATTGCAGAGCATCGTACGATAAGGCCGGTAAATGAAAGAGGAGTCTTTATTATCTTTAATAAGTCAAAAAGTGAAATTCTGTATATAGTATCTAAGTGGCTTTCGATGCAATCAAGATACAAAAGAATCTAACAGTACACGAACGATGTGATTTTTTTTTAATTTTCTCAACTATTTATTTATTAAAAGCACCAGAATTAGAAATTACAAGGCATCATTAGATAAATAATTAGAATTAGGATAAATAGGATTAGATAAAAACGTTGATCAATTTTCTGGAAACTTGAAAATCTTAATATGTGTAAGTCCGTAACGAAAGGATTCCTCAACGTTTTAAAAAATTCAAATGAATAAGTTCATTGGCAATTTTAATAACTATGCCTTTTCTCAATAAAATATAAAAGGTTTAAGGGAAAAACGATGAATATCATAAAATTATGAAAATTGAATTAACATTGCCATTTCATTTTATATTTAATACCTATTCTATCTACGATGCTATCAAAACCGAGTAAAAATTATGATAATCGTGAAATATATATGAATATCATTTCACCAAACCGAGAAATAATATATTGAAAATCAAACTTAAAAATATGAAATTATTTTGACTCTAAAATTTTCTAACATTTATCGTCATTGAACTCTTTATATGGTAGCGACAAGTTTGAACGATTAAACAGAGTTAGAAATCTACTTTGAGTATAAACACGACATGTTAATATACTACGATACTATGAAACACGATATGTTAATATACGATCAAATGAGTGACCTATTCCAACTGCAGATAAAAAAATACATTCATTTATTAAAACAACTTTAAACAAGCCGTTGTTAACTTCCATTTATCACGTATCAATTTACTTAATTAACAAAGGGATCATTTTAACTACTTAAAATTAACAGCGATATATAGTTAGAGATCTTATCGACGGTTTTCTAATTTTCTTTAATTTTAGTATTGAAAAAGTGACGGTCATGGCATTAACAACGATAAAAAAGTTCGTATACACGGAATACAATGGTGATCGCATAATATTTTTAAAATCAGTATTTAAATGTTTAAGATTCGTGGGCTTAGTGCCAAATTATGATTTTCAGCAAAAACAAATTTTTAATTCGCATCTATATCTATATCTAGGTATGGTAATTTCAATATGCAATTGCTACATAGTTATTAAAGCAGTTTTATTTTATCAAAACTTAAATATGTTAAATTTGTTAAAAGTGTCCTTTATACTAATAACGTTTTGTCAAATTTGTTTTTATACACTCTCAGTATTACAAACTTGGTTTCATGCAGACCAATGGGAAAGCTATTTCAAGAACATTTTAGATATCGAAAAGAACGTGAAGGAAATCAGTGAATTGAGAACAGAGCCTCAAAAATATCTTTTTATTTTCAATAGAGCTTTTATCGGAAGTTTCTTAATAATTCTATCATGTTTGGAATTCATTGTCGATATAATCATGAATTGTAATTATTATTCTTTCGATTGTATCATTATTTTTCCTTCTTGGATCAGTTTTATCCAGATGATCGGAATTATATATTTGGTCAGCACTATTGCCTTGTATTATAAACATAATTTGGAAAAAATTACTGAAACTCTAGAAGCCAGTTTATACATAATGGACAGTGGAAAAACTATTGTCACTTCCCGCAATATTTACTTGAACATCGTGGACAATGTGGACCTGTTCAATTGTTTATTTGGAAGACATATGTTTTATGTTATGGCTATGTCTACAATACAATGTCTTGCCATTTGGCTCTTAAGTTTAAACATAAAAATAATGAATTTTCGAATACTATTTACACGTATTATTCCAATATAATTTTCAATTTAGAAGCGATTGTATGTTTCTTGAAAGCTTTTTCTTGGATAATAAATTTGAAAGTTTAGTTTTTCCGTATGTGATGACTCTTTGTTGTGATCTGACCCAAGGAGCTGGCCAACGGCTTTTAGTCACTTGTTACTCGATCCAAAATGCATTTAAAACAACCTCCGAGGAACACAAGGAATTGGAATTATTTGCAAATAGAATTATCAATAGGAAAATTGTATTTAGAGCAGCCAATTTTTTTGATTTGGACAGACGCACAATGCTTGCAATTTTCTTTAATGTCACAACATATTTTATAGCTTTAACACAGGTTGAGAGTATCAAACAAATGGGCAAACTATAATTGCGATAAACAGAAGCAAATATATTTTAAAAATAAATGTAAAATATATTATTGAATTAAGAAATATAATACGATGTATACAATATCAATTACAATATGTATGTCTATTAATATATTCCCTAAAAGAAACGATGTGTTAACAAACAGTTATTTCGATTAATGCAAATTGACGATAAAGTATTGAAAAAAGGAAAAACTACACAATGCAACTTAAAAGTACAAATAATACAATATTCATGATTCAACGAAAAAAATGGTTTTCTTCTTATGAAATAATATCTAATTGTGAGATAAAAATTTTCAATTTCAAAATAAACATTTTACGGATGTTTAGAGTATCCTAGACCTAGTTAGAAAAGTCACAGAGCACTTATTCAAAATAAAGAGAATTGTACGTTACTATAAAAAGTTGGATTGAATGGATTTATCAAATGATATTTCATCTGGACTGATACTGACTCGATCCACAGAACATTTTGGATGACTTTCACTGGAAACCAAGCAGTCTGGAGAATCAAAATGAATCAATTCGTGACTATCTGCAAATATTAAATAATCAATAATTGTATTAACTAAAAGTAAAGCTTTATTTATAAGAGTTTATTGTTTAAATAATATTAATACTCGCTACTCGCATTAATTTAAATGATTTGACATATTTTTCCATTACTTTTGTGTAAACTGTTCTTAATAATGTTGAATAAAACTCTCCTGAAATTTTTTGTTTGGTATCCATTTAGCAAAGAGGTTTTTAATAAAAAAAATTAACATAAATGTAAAGTGCCTGATTGAAAATATCAAATCATGGCGCGAATCGGTATTTTCTGGAATTGAAAGCGAAATGTCGTTTAGCGGGATTCTAAAAATTTTGAATGAAAAATTTTCTTCTTTTAAATTTCCTTACCTTATAACGCTTTCAAATACAGGTATTAAATATTTGTCCGATATTTCTTCATTCAACCTATTTTACCACTGGGGCCTGACAATTTTTTCGAAAAATTCTTGTTTGAAAGGATTAACATTTTTTAAAGTGAAACTTTGAAATTTCATATATAATACATTTTATCATATTGCCATGAAAACGCAATTGTTTTATAATGTTCCAAATTTGCAGTTAAGACTAAATATACAAGTTGTCCCAGAACAACTTTGATAAAATTAAATGCATGATTCTACCTATATGAGGGACATATTGGAATAACGTGATAAACCACACATTTTGAAAAAACGATTTTATTGGTCCTTTCCATTAAACAGGAACATATTAAGGTCCACCATAAAGAATTTGATCATTCCTTAACACATCGCGTTACCAGCGATCAAAGAATACAAAACAAATACCGTCAATTGGGGTAATAAGGAACACTGGAGGCAATAAGGAACAAA
>JABRWK010000572.1:0-18540 GCA_013372445.1 Hypothenemus hampei | reverse complement strand
CAATATTTAAGTGTCTTACGGGACCATGGAGTGAAAAGGGGTGCTGGGTGGGGTATAAGCAAGATACCTAACCTAACCTAACCTAACCTAACCTAACTATAACCCCTGAACTCTCTTCAAAGTCAATAAAACTTCGCCTTATACTAAAGATTATTAAAACCACGTTGTATTTACCCCACCCAGCACCCCTTTTCACTCCATGGTCCCGTAAGACACTTAAATATTGAAAAAAATAAGAAAAAAATATAAAATGAAAAACTGAAAAACCCGCATTTTTTTGTAAAGAATCACGTATTACTATGTCAAATAAGTGATTTAAGAAAAAAAAAAAACCAAAAATTCTTGCTGGGTTAAAGTGATATGTCACCTAGGATAATATGGATCTAGACTATCAAGAGGACCTTGAAGAATTTTTACCACAAAATTAACAAAAACTTCATATATGACAGCCGTGCTTGAGACATGTCTCAACGGTTAGCTTGAGCATTATTCAAGTTTTAAATAATCTTGAGATTGACAATCGAGACAAACTTGACTTGAGTCTTGACTAATTGTAAGCCAAAACCGTACTATAAGTACGGCCATAAGGTATACCTTTTTTAAGCAGGAAAGGTGGAAAAAACGATTTTTCCAGTCAAAAGCGACATACAGCATAGCGCAAAAAAGTTCCGACTAATTTAAATGCAATGGAACTCTGTATATGCCCTCTATCAGTAATTAAAAAACTAAGGGAATATTTGAATTCAGCATCATAAAAAAACTCCTGTATACGAGTACCAAATTTCGTACAAAGATATACAAAAAAAAACATAAAAAAAATAAATTTCAACACCATCTCTTAAACGAAGGCGCTGTGGACCTACGTTCATAGGAACTTTTTTCATTATTTTATGGTCCTCTATCGCGTACTAAGTATTGTAGTTTTTTCATGGTCACCCTGTATAGTTGTCTTTCAAAAATTGTAAAAATATTTCGTTTTTTAAATAGGAATTCCCTGTTTTTTCAACAAATACGTATTAACTACTAAAAATAAGTACCTACTATTTTTAATTCAATGACCTGTATCTGAGCATAATCGTTTTCATGTTATAAAAAAAATTCTTTTAAGACATTTAATTTTATTTATTCTAAATCATTTTAACAAAACAATCGAGAAGTCACATTAAGGCGGCAGCCAGACAGATTCACTGCAATTCATGGACGACCACCAACCAAATATAAAACACATGTGTTCTCACAGGGATGGTCGGACTGAAAAAAATGGCAAACACCATTATTTATCAACTGTCGTCTACCGGTTTAAAATTCAATCTTTATTATTTTGTGATGGTTGACGTATACGATAGGGAAAACTTTGACAATGTTATCTTTTGACAACATTGTAATAATAATAATAATAATAATCTTCGTAGCTATTTCCACATGAAAGCAAATACATCAGAGCTTCACAGGATAGTTTGTAACGCAGATGACTTCACGCCACTGCAGGTCAGGGAACAACAGGTACCATCATCATACTAACACAGAGAAGCTAAGGATGTAGCGGGAAAGGCCCCTTTACAGGAGACATGCGAATGAGGCCGACCTGGAATACGTCGACAATTTAGCGTCAAACTACTAGTTGATTTCGGGACAATTGTTCCCCGAAACGGAGGGCTTCCTTCTCGCCATTCAGGATCAGGTCATCCCTATTAGGAACTACCTCAGGCACATCGTAAAAGATCCCTCAATTGAAAGCGATTGATGTCGTTACGGATGTCAACCGGTGGAAAATATTCAACATATCACTGGAGGATGTCAGATGTTCGCTGCAATGGAATATAAAGATCGTCATGATGCAGCAGCGAAGATAATACACCAGGTTCTAGCTCAAAAAACTCAATTGCTGCAGGGTTAGAAAATACCTTATTATAATTACTCCCCAGAGCCTATTTTAGCCCATTAACGCCCACTGTACTCAATTGAGTACAGTGCAGTTTCTTGTAATTTAGGTAGGTAACCCCTCATTAAATATTAAGTTGATTATTTATTATACTATACTTCTGTGGTCCATAGATGTTACCAGTAGTATTTACATTTTGGTCATATTATTTTCTTGCTCTGGAACAAGATTTAAAAAAATGAGCTTTTCTAGCTTTATAAACCGTTCTTTATGCAGAAACATGAATATCAAACATTTTGAATCATCCGTCTTCATTTAGGCGTTAATGGGTTAGAGAACGAAGATTACAAGCTCTACTGGGATCGCACTGTGCTGACAGATCAAGCGGCCACACACAACAGACCTGAAATTATTATAGAATATTTGATAAACGAGCTAGAAAGACAACGCTGATTGATATCGCGATACCAAATAACAATAACCTACAGACCAAGCCCGCTGATAAGATCGTTAAGTATCGCGATTTAGAAGAACGAATTCGGAGGCAATGGCAAATTCAAACAGTGCAAACGATGCCCATCGTCATGTCGTCAACTGGAGTCCTTCTAAAAAGTCTACTCAGGAATATCAAGGAATTGGGACTGAAGGAAAACCTTTACCAATGTATGCAAAAGTCAGTGCTCTTGTCAACAGCCCTTACCGTCCGAAAATTCTTAGGAGAACCATTACCACAGACCCGACAACCTGGAAAGGGTCCCAATAGAGCTTAATCCTTCTGGTATCTGTGATACCTGGAATGAGTGAAATTTCCCCTGAGAGGGAGTGCGAAGGCCATTAGGCTAAGTCATATAATAATAATAATATAATTCGTGACAATATAATACTTTTAAAATGAGTGACTGGAGGACAAATGAAATTGAAAAACATAAAGGGTGCCCCAGAAATATTTTCATTTTTAAAATAACACAAGTTTACAAATTTTGGTCCACTTTTGGAACCGAGCAGACGAAAGCAATTCTTAACGTTACTTTATATGCTGAATTCGATGCCCCAATTCGTTTAACCCTAGAACAACAACGTGGTGTCGCCGGCGACCCGTTATAATTAAAATTCTAGATATAATAGCGAAGCCAATTTCGCAGACACTGGAGACGTCGTGTAGCTTCGTTTTTAGTTGTATAGAATATTTTGAAAGTACGGCGATCGTCTACTAATTGCTCCAATACATGTAATAACTCGGACCGGTCATATACGACGCCACGTTGTAGGTAATGGAGACAAATTTTACAGGAGTAATTGAACTCGTATATTATATTTTTCTCACTTTGTGAGAGATATTACAAATCATTTTAAATATAACAAATCAATATTTCTCAAAATGGGAAACAGACATCAGCTTTCAACGCAGGCCGAACATGTCGACACCGTCACGGCTAAGAAAGTTGATGGATATAATTTCGAAAAAAGCGATTGTGATGATAATTATACAGAAAGCGAAACTGAAGACCATGTAGAAAGTGATAATATTGAAGAAGATGAGATTGATGCAGTTCGTCCCGAAGATCCTAATGCTCCTGCTGGCTCCTCCCTGCCCTCTAGTGGACGAAGTTATTTATTCCAAGGATCATCATAAATGGTACTTGGACAGTTATCACTCCAGAAAAACTAGAATTGCGAAGAAATACATAATTATCCACCTGTCCGGGCTAAGAGGTAAAGCTCGAAACTTGACAAACGTTGCAGAAATATGGAAATTATTTTTTACAGAAGAAATACGCGAAATCGTCGTCAAATTTACCAATGAGCAGATCGAAGTTAGCAAATCACAATATACCACTATGCAACGCTACATCGAACCAACTGATAAAGTTGAAATTCGCGCAATGTTTGGTCTGCTCTATCTTTCAGGTGTTCTGAAAGATTCACATCTCACACTGGATGACATATGGTCAACCCAATTTGGACCACCAATTTTCCGGACGACAATGTGCAAAAACTGTTTCTCTTTTTTGATTAGCTGTCTTCGGTTTGATGATAAAAACACAAGAGAAGGAAAAAAAAGATAAATTCGCGGCCAAACGAGAAATTTGGGATATATTTGAAGGACGTTGCAGAAATAATTATTCACCATCCGAATACGTGACTATTGATGAAACTCTATTGGGATTTAGGGGTCGCTGCCCCTTCAAAATTTACATTCCAAGTAAACCTGACAGGTATGGACTGAAGATAGTCACAATGTGTGATGCAAAAACATTTTATGTCTTCGGCGAAACCATACATTGGGAAGGAAAACAAAGATAATCAATACTCTATTCCAACGGACTATGTTTTATTCCTTACCAAACATATTTGGGGCTCGAACCGTAGTTGTACCATGGATAATTGGTTCAGTTCATAGGAAGTAACAGAGAAATTATTGGAAAACAAATTGACAATGGTGGGAACTTTGCGAAAAAATAAAAAGGAAATTCCTCAGCAGTTAATATAAACAAGAGGCAAAAAGATAAATTCATCAATATTTGTCTATGATGAAAAAAGTATGCTGGTCTCTTTTGTTCCAAAAAAAAAATAAAGTGGTCCTACTTCTATCCACGATGCATGATAATGGCTTCGTAGATAAAGAAACTCAAAAACCTGACATTATTCTATTTTATAATCAAACAAAGGTGAGGTTGATACGTTCGATCAACTTGCTCATTCAATGACTGTTTCTAGAAAAACTGGCAGGTGGCCACTTAGAGTATTCTATGGTATGTTGGATATGGCCGGAATAAACACCTATGTCATTTACAAGTGGAACCTGAGACAGGATAATTGTCCAAAAAGATTAGCATTTCTGAAGCAATTGTCGTTCTCTTTAGTGAACAATCATCTAAGGAGAAGGATGCTCAGTGATCGTTTTCCAAGGAATATGGGAACAAACATCACACAAATTTTGCAATATGAAGAAAAACAAGAATCATCAATAGTTCATTGAGTCGTTGCAGCTTTTGTCCTCGATCAAAAAACCGTAAAGCCAGAAACAAATGCGAAATCTGCAAAAAAGTGTTTGTGCGGAACATCGCTACAGCATTTGTGAAAACTGTAAATGAAAAAACTTTTTGAAGGATCCTTAAGGACATTAAAATTTTTAGTTCTTTTCTTTTATTGAATTACTTTTTTCCTGTTGAGTTTCAATTTATTTTTATAAAGTAAACACTAAATTGTAGTTTTGTTATTTAGTTTATGTAAAATTTATGAATAAAAACATTTATTTTCGTTACAATTTTTTTGCTTTCGTGTGGTGTCGTATATAATTCCACGTTGTGATTAAAGCGACATAATTTTCACGTTGTTATTCTAGGGTTAAGATTGGCTCTAGTTTTCGAGTTCTTTAAATTTTAATAGTTAGAAAATGGCGTTTTTAACCGACTTCAACAGCTTATACGATATCTCAATAACACAAATCTATTATTAACTTTTGATGACTATGTTGTTTAGTGTCATTCTTCAGCTTCAAAATGGATTCTCGTTCTTTATTAAACGATTTGTTTTCGCTGAAATATTCAAGTTCATGTGCTGAGCTGCTTCTCATAAGCGTACCATATATTTACCTTACCTTACCTGCCAAATCAACATTTGGCATATTATGACAAGTGTGACATATACAAGTTTGAAAATATTAAATCAGACACAAAGTTTTATTTTTTACAAAAAACTAAAAACTAAAAAATACCATAATATACGGTATTAGATATCTCAAAATCATTTCGTTATTATCGGTTCTTATTTTTTTTTATTATGGAGAAACAGTGTTGTAAATTTAATTCAAATTGTTTTTGTTACGTTTGCGGATGTTATAATATAACATCCGCAAACGGTTTCCGGATCATATTATGATCCGGAAAAGTGGGAAAGTAATTACAAAAAAACTTAAAGATGTATTACTTTGGCTTCTCTGTGGAGGACACTTAAAGGTATCAACATTTTTATGTGATGCGTGCAAAACAAAACTATATAAGTGGTTAATTGGTAAAAAACCAATAAGGAAACCATAACGTTGCTTTTGAACCACTAGTAAACCTACGGGACATTTTTCTGCCACCTCTTCACATCAAACTTGGTCTTATCAAGAATTTTGTGAAAGCACTCAACCGACCGGCTTTTCAATATTTAATTGAATTATATCCAAAGTTATCATTTGCAAAAGTCAAAGAAGGGATATTTATTGAACCTGGTATTCGTAAATTAATGGCGGACAAAATGTTTGAAAAACATTTAACAATGGATGAAGCAGCAGCATGGGCGTCATTCAAAAGCGTTCATAATTTTTTGGGTAACCAAAAATCACCGGAATTCAAGGAAATAATTGGTATTTTATTAAAAAACTACCAAAAAATTGGAGGTAGGATGTCCCTTAAAATACATTTCTTACATTCACACCTTGATTTCTTTCCGGAAAACCTAGGTAATACAACCAATGAACAAGGAGAACGGTTGCACCAAGATATGGCAAAAATTGAAAGACGCTCTCAGGGTTATTGGGATGAAGGCATGTTGAGTGATTACTGTTGGACTCTTTTACGCGAAACAGATCCTCAACAATACAAACGTAGTGCAAATACGCTTCTTTTTAAATTGTCCTTACGCCCGTTTGGTTTAGTGTTTCCAGTTCCCTTGGAATTAGAGTAGTGTAAAATAGGTACTCTTTTCGCTACAATTCTAATTCCCATGTTATCTCTTTCCGAACCATTCTACAGATATTAATCAAAAGTATCTCTTTTATGAAAACTTGTTTGAAATTTCATACTTTGTCCTTATTCTTTGATGTTTAAAAAAATTAAAAAAATGTCCATCATTTATTTTTTGTTCAATAATATGTATATGCCACACTTGTCATAATATGCCAAATGTTGATTTGGCAGATAAGGTAAGGTAAGGTAAGTATATGTCACGCTTATGAGCAGCAGCTCGGCACATGTTTTTTCGCACAATTTAAAACTTGAATATCTCAGCGAAAACAAATCGTTTAATAAAGAACGAGAATGCATTTTGTTGCTGAAGAATGACACTATACAATATAGGTATATATACTATACAGGGTGAGTCATAATTAGTGTGCCAAACTTCAGAGCTGAATTCTTTATTCAAAAATAATGTTAGTTTGTTATGTAAACCATAGTCCGAAAGTGCATCATTATAAAGATACAGGGTGTTAAAGTTTTTTTTTAAATTGAAATTTAATTTAATTATTTTTTTTTTATCTTCAAAGAGAATAGAGATATTTAGATGACTTTTGGCACTTTTTGAGAGTGAACTATGGCGATTATTTATATGTATAACCAATTATTTTAGTTTCCCCAGTGGCGTGCGTACGGGGACATCTTAACAGAAGTTTATCGAAAAAACGGTACGCCACTGGTTTTTTTAAAACAAAAATAATTTTTGGATTTTCCATTTAATTTAGAAGAAAAACACTCTCTTGATATTTTTTTGTCAAACGCGCAGTTTTCGAGTAAAAAAAAGAAGTCCCGACTTAAATCCACTGGACTTCTTTTTTTGGGGATTTTTAAAGCAATTAGTTTATCGCGAAGAAGTTAATACTAGGGACGACACTGGTGAAACTAAAATAATTGGTCATACATATAAATAATCGCCATAGTTCACTCTCAAAAAGTGCCAAAAGTCATCTAAATATCTCTATTCTCTTTGAAGATAAAAAAAATAAATTAAATTAAATTTCAATTTAAAAAAAACTTTAACACCCTGTATCTTTATAATGATGCATTTTCGGACTATGGTTTACATAACAAACTAACATTATTTTTGAATAAAGAATTCAGCTCTGAAGTTTGGCACACTAATTATGACTCACCCTGTATAGTATATATACCTATATTGTATAGTGTCATTCTTCAGCAACAAAATGCATTCTCGTTCTTTATTAAACGATTTGTTTTCGCTGAGATATTCAAGTTTTAAATTGTGCGAAAAAACATGTGCCGAGCTGCTGCTCATAAGCGTGACATATACTTACCTTACCTTACCTTATCTGCCAAATCAACATTTGGCATATTATGACAAGTGTGGCATATACATATTATTGAACAAAAAATAAATGATGGACATTTTTTTAATTTTTTAAACATCAAAGAATAAGGACAAAGTATGAAATTTCAAACAAGTTTTCATAAAAGAGATACTTTTGATTAATATCTGTAGAATGGTTCGGAAAGAGATAACATGGGAATTAGAATTGTAGCGAAAAGAGTACCTATTTTACACTACTCTAATTCCAAGGGAACTGGAAACACTAAACCAAACGGGCGTAAGGACAATTTAAAAAGAAGCGTATTTGCACTACGTTTGTATTGTTGAGGATCTGTTTCGCGTAAAAGAGTCCAACAGTAATCACTCAACATGCCTTCATCCCAATAACCCTGAGAGCGTCTTTCAATTTTTGCCATATCTTGGTGCAACCGTTCTCCTTGTTCATTGGTTGTATTACCTAGGTTTTCCGGAAAGAAATCAAGGTGTGAATGTAAGAAATGTATTTTAAGGGACATCCTACCTCCAATTTTTTGGTAGTTTTTTAATAAAATACCAATTATTTCCTTGAATTCCGGTGATTTTTGGTTACCCAAAAAATTATGAACGCTTTTGAATGACGCCCATGCTGCTGCTTCATCCATTGTTAAATGTTTTTCAAACATTTTGTCCGCCATTAATTTACGAATACCAGGTTCAATAAATATCCCTTCTTTGACTTTTGCAAATGATAACTTTGGATATAATTCAATTAAATATTGAAAAGCCGGTCGGTTGAGTGCTTTCACAAAATTCTTGATAAGACCAAGTTTGATGTGAAGAGGTGGCAGAAAAATGTCCCGTAGGTTTACTAGTGGTTCAAAAGCAACGTTATGGTTTCCTTATTGGTTTTTTACCAATTAACCACTTATATAGTTTTGTTTTGCACGCATCACATAAAAATGTTGATACCTTTAAGTGTCCTCCACAGAGAAGCCAAAGTAATACATCTTTAAGTTTTTTTGTAATTACTTTCCCACTTTTCCGGATCATAATATGATCCGGAAACCGTTTGCGGATGTTATATTATAACATCCGCAAACGTAACAAAAACAATTTGAATTAAATTTACAACACTGTTTCTCCATAATAAAAAAAATAAGAACCGATAATAACGAAATGATTTTGAGATATCTAATACCGTATATTATGGTATTTTTAGTTTTAGTTTTTTGTAAAAAATAAAACTTTGTGTCTGATTTAATATTTTCAAACTTGTATATGTCACACTTGTCATAATATGCCAAATGTTGATTTGGCAGGTAAGGTAAGGTAAATATATGGTACGCTTATGAGAAGCAGCTCAGCACATGAACTTGAATATTTCAGCGAAAACAAATCGTTTAATAAAGAACGAGAATCCATTTTGAAGCTGAAGAATGACACTAAACAACATAGTCATCAAAAGTTAATAATAGATTTGTGTTATTGAGATATCGTATAAGCTGTTGAAGTCGGTTAAAAACGCCATTTTCTAACTATTAAAATTTAAAGAACTCGAAAACTAGAGCCAATCTTAACCCTAGAATAACAACGTGAAAATTATGTCGCTTTAATCACAACGTGGAATTATATACGACACCACACGAAAGCAAAAAAATTGTAACGAAAATAAATGTTTTTATTCATAAATTTTACATAAACTAAATAACAAAACTACAATTTAGTGTTTACTTTATAAAAATAAATTGAAACTCAACAGGAAAAAAGTAATTCAATAAAAGAAAAGAACTAAAAATTTTAATGTCCTTAAGGATCCTTCAAAAAGTTTTTTCATTTACAGTTTTCACAAATGCTGTAGCGATGTTCCGCACAAACACTTTTTTGCAGATTTCGCATTTGTTTCTGGCTTTACGGTTTTTTGATCGAGGACAAAAGCTGCAACGACTCAATGAACTATTGATGATTCTTGTTTTTCTTCATATTGCAAAATTTGTGTGATGTTTGTTCCCATATTCCTTGGAAAACGATCACTGAGCATCCTTCTCCTTAGATGATTGTTCACTAAAGAGAACGACAATTGCTTCAGAAATGCTAATCTTTTTGGACAATTATCCTGTCTCAGGTTCCACTTGTAAATGACATAGGTGTTTATTCCGGCCATATCCAACATACCATAGAATACTCTAAGTGGCCACCTGCCAGTTTTTCTAGAAACAGTCATTGAATGAGCAAGTTGATCGAACGTATCAACCTCACCTTTGTTTGATTATAAAATAGAATAATGTCAGGTTTTTGAGTTTCTTTATCTACGAAGCCATTATCATGCATCGTGGATAGAAGTAGGACCACTTTATTTTTTTTGGAACAAAAGAGACCAGCATACTTTTTTCATCATAGACAAATATTGATGAATTTATCTTTTTGCCTCTTGTTTATATTAACTGCTGAGGAATTTCCTTTTTATTTTTTCGCAAAGTTCCCACCATTGTCAATTTGTTTTCCAATAATTTCTCTGTTACTTCCTATGAACTGAACCAATTATCCATGGTACAACTACGGTTCGAGCCCCAAATATGTTTGGTAAGGAATAAAACATAGTCCGTTGGAATAGAGTATTGATTATCTTTGTTTTCCTTCCCAATGTATGGTTTCGCCGAAGACATAAAATGTTTTTGCATCACACATTGTGACTATCTTCAGTCCATACCTGTCAGGTTTACTTGGAATGTAAATTTTGAAGGGGCAGCGACCCCTAAATCCCAATAGAGTTTCATCAATAGTCACGTATTCGGATGGTGAATAATTATTTCTGCAACGTCCTTCAAATATATCCCAAATTTCTCGTTTGGCCGCGAATTTATCTTTTTTTTCCTTCTCTTGTGTTTTTATCATCAAACCGAAGACAGCTAATCAAAAAAGAGAAACAGTTTTTGCACATTGTCGTCCGGAAAATTGGTGGTCCAAATTGGGTTGACCATATGTCATCCAGTGTGAGATGTGAATCTTTCAGAACACCTGAAAGATAGAGCAGACCAAACATTGCGCGAATTTCAACTTTATCAGTTGGTTCGATGTAGCGTTGCATAGTGGTATATTGTGATTTGCTAACTTCGATCTGCTCATTGGTAAATTTGACGACGATTTCGCGTATTTCTTCTGTAAAAAATAATTTCCATATTTCTGCAACGTTTGTCAAGTTTCGAGCTTTACCTCTTAGCCCGGACAGGTGGATAATTATGTATTTCTTCGCAATTCTAGTTTTTCTGGAGTGATAACTGTCCAAGTACCATTTATGATGATCCTTGGAATAAATAACTTCGTCCACTAGAGGGCAGGGAGGAGCCAGCAGGAGCATTAGGATCTTCGGGACGAACTGCATCAATCTCATCTTCTTCAATATTATCACTTTCTACATGGTCTTCAGTTTCGCTTTCTGTATAATTATCATCACAATCGCTTTTTTCGAAATTATATCCATCAACTTTCTTAGCCGTGACGGTGTCGACATGTTCGGCCTGCGTTGAAAGCTGATGTCTGTTTCCCATTTTGAGAAATATTGATTTGTTATATTTAAAATGATTTGTAATATCTCTCACAAAGTGAGAAAAATATAATATACGAGTTCAATTACTCCTGTAAAATTTGTCTCCATTACCTACAACGTGGCGTCGTATATGACCGGTCCGAGTTATTACATGTATTGGAGCAATTAGTAGACGATCGCCGTACTTTCAAAATATTCTATACAACTAAAAACGAAGCTACACGACGTCTCCAGTGTCTGCGAAATTGGCTTCGCTATTATATCTAGAATTTTAATTATAACGGGTCGCCGGCGACACCACGTTGTTGTTCTAGGGTTAAACGAATTGGGGCATCGAATTCAGCATATAAAGTAACGTTAAGAATTGCTTTCGTCTGCTCGGTTCCAAAAGTGGACCAAAATTTGTAAACTTGTGTTATTTTAAAAATGAAAATATTTCTGGGGCACCCTTTATGTTTTTCAATTTCATTTGTCCTCCAGTCACTCATTTTAAAAGTATTATATTGTCACGAATTATATTATTATTATTATATGACTTAGCCTAATGGCCTTCGCACTCCCTCTCAGGGGAAATTTCACTCATTCCAGGTATCACAGATACCAGAAGGATTAAGCTCTATTGGGACCCTTTCCAGGTTGTCGGGTCTGTGGTAATGGTTCTCCTAAGAATTTTCGGACGGTAAGGGCTGTTGACAAGAGCACTGACTTTTGCATACATTGGTAAAGGTTTTCCTTCAGTCCCAATTCCTTGATATTCCTGAGTAGACTTTTTAGAAGGACTCCAGTTGACGACATGACGATGGGCATCGTTTGCACTGTTTGAATTTGCCATTGCCTCCGAATTCGTTCTTCTAAATCGCGATACTTAACGATCTTATCAGCGGGCTTGGTCTGTAGGTTATTGTTATTTGGTATCGCGATATCAATCAGCGTTGTCTTTCTAGCTCGTTTATCAAATATTCTATAATAATTTCAGGTCTGTTGTGTGTGGCCGCTTGATCTGTCAGCACAGTGCGATCCCAGTAGAGCTTGTAATCTTCGTTCTCTAACCCATTAACGCCTAAATGAAGACGGATGATTCAAAATGTTTGATATTCATGTTTCTGCATAAAGAACGGTTTATAAAGCTAGAAAAGCTCATTTTTTTAAATCTTGTTCCAGAGCAAGAAAATAATATGACCAAAATGTAAATACTACTGGTAACATCTATGGACCACAGAAGTATAGTATAATAAATAATCAACTTAATATTTAATGAGGGGTTACCTACCTAAATTACAAGAAACTGCACTGTACTCAATTGAGTACAGTGGGCGTTAATGGGCTAAAATAGGCTCTGGGGAGTAATTATAATAAGGTATTTTCTAACCCTGCAGCAATTGAGTTTTTTGAGCTAGAACCTGGTGTATTATCTTCGCTGCTGCATCATGACGATCTTTATATTCCATTGCAGCGAACATCTGACATCCTCCAGTGATATGTTGAATATTTTCCACCGGTTGACATCCGTAACGACATCAATCGCTTTCAATTGAGGGATCTTTTACGATGTGCCTGAGGTAGTTCCTAATAGGGATGACCTGATCCTGAATGGCGAGAAGGAAGCCCTCCGTTTCGGGGAACAATTGTCCCGAAATCAACTAGTAGTTTGACGCTAAATTGTCGACGTATTCCAGGTCGGCCTCATTCGCATGTCTCCTGTAAAGGGGCCTTTCCCGCTACATCCTTAGCTTCTCTGTGTTAGTATGATGATGGTACCTGTTGTTCCCTGACCTGCAGTGGCGTGAAGTCATCTGCGTTACAAACTATCCTGTGAAGCTCTGATGTATTTGCTTTCATGTGGAAATAGCTACGAAGATTATTATTATTATTATTATTACAATGTTGTCAAAAGATAACATTGTCAAAGTTTTCCCTATCGTATACGTCAACCATCACAAAATAATAAAGATTGAATTTTAAACCGGTAGACGACAGTTGATAAATAATGGTGTTTGCCATTTTTTTCAGTCCGACCATCCCTGTGAGAACACATGTGTTTTATATTTGGTTGGTGGTCGTCCATGAATTGCAGTGAATCTGTCTGGCTGCCGCCTTAATGTGACTTCTCGATTGTTTTGTTAAAATGATTTAGAATAAATAAAATTAAATGTCTTAAAAGAATTTTTTTTATAACATGAAAACGATTATGCTCAGATACAGGTCATTGAATTAAAAATAGTAGGTACTTATTTTTAGTAGTTAATACGTATTTGTTGAAAAAACAGGGAATTCCTATTTAAAAAACGAAATATTTTTACAATTTTTGAAAGACAACTATACAGGGTGACCATGAAAAAACTACAATACTTAGTACGCGATAGAGGACCATAAAATAATGAAAAAAGTTCCTATGAACGTAGGTCCACAGCGCCTTCGTTTAAGAGATGGTGTTGAAATTTATTTTTTTTATGTTTTTTTTGTATATCTTTGTACGAAATTTGGTACTCGTATACAGGAGTTTTTTATGATGCTGAATTCAAATATTCCCTTAGTTTTTAATTACTGATAGAGGGCATATACAGAGTTCCATTGCATTTAAATTAGTCGGAACTTTTTTGCGCTATGCTGTATGTCGCTTTTGACTGGAAAAATCGTTTTTTCCACCTTTCCTGCTTAAAAAAGGTATACCTTATGGCCGTACTTATAGTACGGTTTTGGCTTACAATTAGTCAAGACTCAAGTCAAGTTTGTCTCGATTGTCAATCTCAAGATTATTTAAAACTTGAATAATGCTCAAGCTAACCGTTGAGACATGTCTCAAGCACGGCTGTCATATATGAAGTTTTTGTTAATTTTGTGGTAAAAATTCTTCAAGGTCCTCTTGATAGTCTAGATCCATATTATCCTAGGTGACATATCACTTTAACCCAGCAAGAATTTTTGGTTTTTTTTTTTCTTAAATCACTTATTTGACATAGTAATACGTGATTCTTTACAAAAAAATGCGGGTTTTTCAGTTTTTCATTTTATATTTTTTTCTTATTTTTTTCAATATTTAAGTGTCTTACGGGACCATGGAGTGAAAAGGGGTGCTGGGTGGGGTAAATACAACGTGGTTTTAATAATCTTTAGTATAAGGCGAAGTTTTATTGACTTTGAAGAGAGTTCAGGGGTTATAGTTAGGTTAGGTTAGGTTAGGTTAGGTTAGGTATCTTGCTTATACCCCACCCAGCACCCCTTTTCACTCCATGGTCCCGTAAGACACTTAAATATTGGAAAAATTAAGCAAAAAAATATAAAATGAAAAACTGAAAAACCCGCATTTTTTTGTAAAGAATCACGTATTACTGTGTCAAATAAGTGATTTAAAAAAAAACAAAAATTCTTGCTGGGCTAAAGTGATATGGACCCTTATCCTATAGTCTAATATGGTACAACACAAAATACCACAAAATTAACAAAAACTTCATATATGACAGCTGTGCTTGAAACATGTCAACGGCTAGCTTGGGCATTACTCAAGTTTTAAATAATCTTGAGATTGACAATGGAGACAAACTTGACTTGAGTCTTGACTAAGCCAAGACCGGACTATAAGTACAGACATCGCTAGAAACAACGGTTTCCAGTTAAAACACATTTAAAGCTAATTGTGTATGCAAATTATGTATTAGAGTGAATGGAAACCCTGTATGTTTTAAACGAAGACGTTTTGGATCTACATTCATAAGAAGCTTGTTCATTATTTTATGGCCCTCTATCGCGTGCTACTACGTATTGTAGTTTTTTCATGGTCACCCTGTATAATTTTTCTGTCTCTATATGAAGGAACATGATTTTTCTTCTACTTTTCTACTTTTATGCTGTTATTTGTCTTTTTTTCAAGACATTTTAATACTTCTCAGAACAGAAAAAGTATATTAAGTGTAATATTTTGTACTATGCATATCCAAGCGTAAGGTTTTCTAAAAAATCATACAGTTGGACTAACTAAACGATTGTACATTTTTTGTTAAAATGTCTATTACTGGAACATTTTCTGTCAAATAAGCTTATGTCGTTTGGAATTTTTTTGTTTGTGATTTGAAATATTTTTCAAGTCTATAGTTACAAGGCAAAAAATGAAGTTGAAGATAACCTGCATACAGTATGCACAACGTGACCTTAGCACAAATTTAGAAAGGGACAAATATCGGGTGTTCAAAAAAAATACTTATCAAGTAGGCTGTGGATCGACTTGTAAACAAAGGACGTATGGCGATTCTTAACTCGCCGATTTCCTTTGACAACAAAACAACATAACCACAACTTGTGTTTATAAACATTTTAAAAGGGGCAAATAGCTACTGTTAAAGAACAAAAAATGATGGGTTTAAATTATTTATTAAATTAAGTGAGTGATGGCACCTCCACCTTCCTGATAACACAATAATATTCGCCTTTTCATTCCACTGATAACATTCTGCATGAGTTCAGGTGAATTGTTAATCTGTTCAAAATTCGCAGATATGCGTTGCCATAGATCGTCTAGATTTTCAATAGGCGTTGCAAAGACCCTATTTTTAAGGAATGGCCAAAGAAAAAAATCGCATGGCGTCAAATCACACGAGCGAGGAGGCCAAGAAATATTCGCATTTCGGCTAATAATGCGGTCATCATAAAATTCTTGAAGAAAACTTAAGGTCTCCCGGATGCAGTGAGGTGTTGCGCCATCCTGCTGAAAATACTTTCCTTGTAATTCGTCATCGTGTAGCTGTTCCATAAAGGGTTGTAAAATTTCGGTTCGATAACGAATTGCATTTATGTTTCCTTAAAAGAAATAAACTAGATAAATATTCCTCTTTAACAGCGTTTAAATAACTTACCATCAAAAAATATGGGCCCTATTAATCGCCTACCACTGAAGGCTCCCCAAACATCAACTTTTTCCGGGTGTAATGATGTTTCCACAAACTCATGCGGATTTTCGGAACTCCAAATCCTCATGTTTTGGGAGTTGATATATCCTGTCTTGTGGAACCACGGTTCGTCGGTGAAAAAAGACTTGTTTAAAACAGCGTCGTTGTTCTGTAGAACTTCTCCAAACCATTGGACAAACGCAAGTCTTTGTGGGAAGTCTGTTGGCAACAACTCAGGAACTACACTTATTTTGTAAGGAAAGAGCTGCAAATTCTTTCTAACAATGGTATGGCACGTTCCCACTGAGAGTTGCATCTGTCGAAATACCTGGCGGATAGAAGTTCGAGGCGCATTATTTAACATTTCTTGGGCATTATTTATAGCCTCAGCAGTCCTTTTTAGAGGCCGCCCACTTCCAGGTTTTCGTGTTAAAGATCCTGTTTCCCTAAACAATGCTACACTTCGTTGTAAATTGTCCATAAATTGATTGTAATCAACAACTCGTAATGGGAATTGCGTTCGAAATTCTTCCAAACAGTCCTGAGTTGAATATGACCACACACCGTTAATTTTCCGCCCGTTTCGGAAATAACTTTCTAGTATAAAAGTTTTCTCTTCCAACGAAAAAGGCATTATTTAATAAAAAAAAATAAATTAACAAAATAATAAAATACAAGGAGTAACAACTCTAACTGAGAACACAAGTTGTGGTTATGTTGTTTTGTTGTCAAAGGAAATCGGCGAGTTAAGAATCGCCATACGTCCTTTGTTTACAAGTCGATCCACAGCCTACTTGATAAGTTTTTTTTTGAACACCCGATAGAAAATACGTCTGTCACATTCACTCCAACTGTCAGTCAAGTAGGAGTGAACGCGACAGCCGTATTTTGTATCTGTCCTTTTCTAAATTTGTGGTAAGGTCACGTTGTGCATACTGTATATTGAACATTTATAAGCATATTATTATTATTATAAAATTGCTCACAATACAAATTTTTGTTGGATTTTGCTTGCATTGGATACGTAAAGATAATTTTATTGATACTTCAATCAATTTTTAGATTATTTTTAAACTAGCAAAATAGGTGTGTTTGCGAAATATTCGAGAATAATAGTACTCGAATAAGATCCTTTCTGTTAAATTAATATCGCATATCCCGCGGTCCGAAACGTGAAATTTTTTTAAGAAAGCCCGTGAGAAAGTACTAAAACATGATTTACAAGAACAAATTTTGTATTGTTTGATTTTATACGTGGTTGTTTAGCAGTGTTAACTCCGAGCTGACGGCTAGTTATTTAATTTATTTAATATTTCACAGTTAAGTAATTAGATGAGTACTTAAAAATGTAATTACACAATTTCAAGTATTTTTGTATTTTTTAATTTTTTTTGTATTTCAAGTATTTAATACATAACCTACGAAACCTAAAACATTTTTTTTCAACACATACTTACACTTAGTTTTTTTGTCTTATGTCAAAACATGAATTAACTAAATTTTATAAATATTCGATCGCACAACTCTTCTCGACTTGCTTTGAAACATCAAGTTGTTCACTAATAGAAGGGTATGGACTCTCAATAATAATATGAACCGTTTATTTTGAAAGTGGTGTAAGTCCATTTAAAAAAAAATGAGATCACATAATTTGGAATTTATTTAGTGTAAACTTTTTATTTATAACAAAATAACATTTAATATCTTAAAAAATACAAATGTTTTATTCAATTTAAAATTTAAAATAGAGACAGATTATGCTAACCTTTAATTTTCTCGAAACAACGAAAAATGGACTTACACCACTTTCAAAATAAACGATCCATATGTGTATTTATTTTAATATTAAACTTTAATTTCGTTTTTGGTCTTATTAGACCGTTGTAAACTATTAGCTAGTTCGCATTTTCAGTTAATATCTCTCTTGAGTCTCAATTATAACTAACGAGGAGAGTCTGCCAACCGGTTGTCTGGGTTTGGGATGCCCTTTCGTGTGGTTGTAGTACAGGTAAAGCCTTAACGACAAGAACACAAGAAATCATTGAGTACTTGCTTCGTAAAGAATGTCCGAAGTCACGACTATAGTAAGCATTGCCGCCTCAAATATTGAGATAACTTTAAGCTTAAGATTGAGACCGGACTATAAGTACCGGCATAAGTCATTTTGTAATATGGACTTGCATTTTTAGCATTAGGAACTACATTTATAATGTTCTTGAATA
>JABRWK010000571.1:2310-13515 GCA_013372445.1 Hypothenemus hampei | reverse complement strand
ATGGTATGGTGCATTGTCCATTACGATAAGAGATGGTTCTTCCAGATTAGGAAGTAATTGATTGCTAATCCATTTTGTAAAAATGGCATTATTCATTTCACCGTGGTAATCTAAGGACTGTGATTTTGAGCAAAATAGTAAACCAGCACCTTGAACAAATCCTTTTGCGGATCCAGCATGGACCACAATAAATCGTTTGCCTTCATAGCCTTCCGGCTTACGAACGCTTTTTATACTATTATCTTGCCACGACTTCGTCTTATTTCCTTTCGAGTAGATCCAAGTTTCATCTAAAAAAATTATTTGCCTCGAGTAAGCACTATCACGGCTTTCCATGTACTCGCGAAGGAAACGTGCTCTCAATGAAGCAATATTTGTTCGTTCCATAAGAGCTCTCCTATTCTCATCCTTTTTGTATTTAAAACCAATATCTTTGAGTACTATTCCAAGAGATGTATTACTTAGGGATACTATCTCTTTACTGCTCAATTCCGCATTTAAACTTTTAATAGTAACATGCTTTTCTAAAAGGAAAATGTATTTATAGTTTACTGCAATTATTGTTATGATTTTCGATTTACTTTCTTTGTACATATTGTATAGAGTATTTCGAATGTCCATTTTACTTGATTCTTTTAAGTCTTTTGTTTTTAACTTTGGACGCGGTTTATGTTTTGCGGGTGACGTAAGTACTGGGTTGTCTTCTTTACGTTTTTTAATCCTATAAACAGTTTTCCTGTCTATCTTTAAAGCAGCTGCAACTCTCTAAAATGAAAGTTATTCCAAATGAGTTAAAAAAATTGTAAAACTTTAGGCATTACTTCTTGTACAGACGAAAGAGGCTCTAAAGGGCCACCATTTCGCTTCTCCATCTCAAAATATTCACAAAGATTAAGCACAAATTCCTGTGCTTGGGTGCCAAGAATTTTTCCAGGCATTACTAAAAACACACCGTCCAAGCTTTAGTCATTCTTTTATGTCATACAAGTTATATTTATGTCAAAAAATACTTACTGAAAACACACAAAAAATACAAAAATAGTTCTGAAAAGAACTGATGCTAATCTTTTATATGAGTCTTTTAAATGGAACCTTCAGGAAAAACACCGAAAAAATATGCTATAATCGCAATAATCACTAAAAATCTCGGCAATGACGTGAAGCTGTCACTATTGATTTTTTATTGATTAAAAATCTATTTACTACATTATTTTATAGTGTTGTCTTTTTTTAGTAATTAGACTTTTGTAATAACGTATTTTTTAACTTAGAAGACATGACTTTAATATTGTCTCTTTTTCTCACATGTATAAAACAATAAAAGGGCAACATAGGGCACGTTTTGACTATGACTGGAAAGTGGTGACGCACGGGGCATGATTCGCCGTTTCAACTGTATGTATGATGGAAAATTTGCCAACTTTTAAAATAAAAAAAACTAATTTTGTCTTTGTTCAATAAACGTATTATTGTGGAGCTATTTTATTTTTGTAAGGTTGGATATTCCTAAAACACGATTTAAATTTTCTGCGATGCCATAATTGAAGAGTGGAAATATCAAACGTGCTAAGTGCCATTTTTTCTGAAATTTAGTTTTATGCATAAATGCGATCTATGTGCCATTGCCAGTGTTTGATAAAATGCACCAAATGTTAGATCCACACCTAACGCCTTAAAAGGCAACTCAAAGATCGACAATGTTGAGTTTCCGATTTTCGCATCAAGTCCCGGGTTCAAACCTGGTTAAAGCCTATTTTGTTTTTTTGTTTCTCGTTAAATTTTAAAAGTTATTACCATGGTTATTTTTTAAATTCTTTATAAACAAATGTGTAAGTACCATTTGCAAGCAAAACAACCTGTTTCTCGTTGTTTTTAAAATAAATTATTACAAAAATGAATAAACAAAAATGTGAAAATGATAGTAATTCATTTATTACCGTTCAGAAAAGATTAAAAACTGCAGGAAAATCTCATATTAGTCGAAGCAACAAACAAGTGGCAGCAAAAGAGGAACCTAATATAGAAGTGAATTTTGTTTATATTATTTGATTGCATGAAAATTTTCGATATTTTTAGGTCAGTTGTAACTGCAAATTCGCATGTAAATGCCTGAGTTATGAACGGCGTCTTCAGTTATTTAGAAAATACTATTTGACTGATGCGAAAACCCAGGGAACATACATTATGAACTTGATTCACATTGGCCAAATTAATAGACGTAGGCATGGTACATATACAGACCCTTCTGAAAGTAAACGTCAAACAACCATTCATTACACAGTTCCTAATAGCAAAGGTGATATTGTTACTGTGTGTAAAGGTACTTTCATGAATATTTTTGGTGTTTCGAGAAGATATCTTACAACGCTTATAGAAAAAAAGAAAAAAGGCGAAACTGTATTTAAGGACAATAGAAAACGTACAGCGCATAGAAAATTTACGGATAATGATGTTATGACTGTGTGCGAACATATAAATAGTTTTCCACGGGATCAGTCACATTATTCTCGAAGTAAAACAGAAAAAGAATATTTGAGTCCTGATTTAAATATAAATCAAATGCATAAAGCTTTTTTGGAAAAATATCCTGATAGTCGAATAACGTACAAATTTTATAGAAAAGTGTTTTCAAATAATTTTCCTAAAGTCTCTTTTAAAAGACCGCGAAGTGATACATGTAGATTATGCGACAAGTTACATTGTGAAATACAAGCGCATAACAGCAACAGTCATAAATCTAAAATACAACTTCAGATTCATCATTTAGAAGCTGAGAAAGCAAGGGCAATGATGAATGTAGATATCATTGAAGCCCAACTTCCAGATTGCAAATCAAGCGTGTTTTCTATGGACCTAGAAAAAGTCCTCTTTGTCCCCTTCTTAACTCACTCTGACATGTTTTACATGAGTCAACTGTCGTGTTATAACTTGTGCATTAACCTAGCTGACAACAAAAAATCATACATGTGTCTATGGAACGAAGGTATCGCTGGGAGAGGGGGAAATGAGATAGCTTCTTGTTTACTTCACATTTTAAACAATGTGAATGCAAGTAATAAGAAGAAGATTACTATTTGGACGGATAACTGCGCAGCGCAAAATAAAATCGATTTATTGTTTTCCTATACGTTTTTTTAGTGGCTATTGGTTTATACGATTCAATAGAGCATAAGTTTTTAGTTAGCGGGCATAGTTTTATGCAATGTGACCGCGACTTTGCGTTAATTGAAAAAAGGAAAAGAAAATGCAAGCCTATAGTTCCTGATGATTTGCGAAATGTTATTGAATCGAGTACACATACAGGAAGGTTTAAAGCAGTTGAGATAAATAAATTTTTCAACATTCAAGCTGCTGCAGATTCAGTTATAAATATGAAGGCAGTACGGATAAGCAAAATTGTTCATATAAAAGATATCCAGGAAAGCTTTTATGCAAAGACAGTTTTTCTGAAATGTTAAACTTTCAAGAAATTCCGATTTTAAAAAAGGTAAAACTATGCAAAACGTCAAAAATGTGAAATTAGAAGAGCTTCCCCATGAAAATCGTATAAGTGCAAACAAAAAGAAACATTTAGAATCTATGGTGCCTTTTTTATATAAACAAGAACATAAAGATTTCTATATAAAATTATTGCAGAGTTGCAAATAGGCACTTAGCACTTAAAACTATTCCTTGGTACTTGACACGTTTCTTAAATATTTTCATAAAAAAGTTCTGAAATTATCATTTGTTATATTTCTGTTTTTCTATTAGGACTAGTGTTTCAGAGTAGCATAAACAACAGNTAGAGAATTGAAGCTTGTTCACTACATTGTTTGGTCCTTCGAGCCGAATATATTCCAAGTCGGGATATTTATATTGCTGAATATTCCAATCTTCTGAAATTTCTCATCGTTGGAAATTTCCAAGACTTTATCAAGAAATCCATGTGTTCCAGTCCTTGCACTTAGCAAGAATCCAGGTGCTTCAATCCTGTTTAATCTTGTCCGATCCTGTCCAATCGTTCCAAGAACCTAAGAGCTTTGTTCTCTATACAACTAAGAATTGATGCGTAGCAGTATAAGAAAATTCCGTTAGCAAGTGAAAGCCATTGAAGAAAAAATAAGGGAAGTTTAAATTTCGCAGTGAGTTTAGAATTTAGTCTTATTTAATTATGGATGATTTAAAAAAGAGGAGAAAGACTTATAAACAAAAAATAACTCGCATTAGTAGTTGGTTAGATAAAAATATTGATACTGAATTGGATCACTATCAGTTTCAATTGCGAGGTGATGAATTAACTAATATTTTTAAACTTTATGATGAAGTTCAAACCGCAATTGAGGATCTAGATAGCGATCCAGTACATTTACAACATAGAGATGATGTAGAAATTAATTACTTTAATATATTAGCTAAAATTAAAAGAAAGATAAGTCTATTTAATGCTATAAATACTAATGTGCTTAATATTAATGATTCACATATCAATGCTGTTTCACGATCCATGAATTCTGTAAAGCTACCTGAAGTAAACATTCCTCCTTTTTCGGGTAATTTGTCAGAATGGACATCATTTATTGGAATGTTCAATACTCTCATTAAAAATAATAATTCTTTGAATGATTTACAAAGATTTGTATATTTAAAAACATATCTAAAGAATGAACCTTTACATTTGATTGATAATTTAGCATTAACAGAATTAAATTTTAAAATAGCTCTTGAAATTTTAGAGAAGAGATATTCTAATCACATTTTAATCATAAACTCTCATATTCAAAATTTATTAGAAACACCTCATATTTCAAAGGTGAATGTTCAAATTTTAAGAGAATTTCTTACTAATATTAAAAGGCAATTAGAATCCTTGCGTAATCTTGGCTTACCAGTAGAAAATTGGGATATCATTTTAATTTATATTCTATCTCAAAAATTTGATCATAATTTTAGGAAATCTTTTGAATATGAAAGGGATCGATCCCAACTTCCTACAATGAAAGGTTTTTGTGAGTTTTTGGAGAAAAAATGTGAAATATTAGAAGCAGTTTCAATGACGGAACATTTTGATAAATCTAAAAGCTCACCTAAACTTAGTAAAATAACTTATAATTCAAAGGTTAATAATTCTTTTCATGTTGGAATGGCTGAAACACGGGAAACTAAAAATAAACCTTGTTTCTATTGTAAGAAATCAGTTCATTTTCTAAACAAATGTGATAGTTTTATTAATTTATCGCATAAAGATAAATTGAACTATCTACACACATCACGCCGTTGTTCTAACTGTTTAGGATTTCATTTAGCTTCACAATGTAAAAGTATTCATGTCTGTAATATATGTAAAGGGCGACATCACACTATTTTACATAGAAATATTTCCCCTGCTTTGAATTTGAATGATAAATCTATTGAAAATCAAGCTGATATACATCAATTAACTGCTGAAATTCCAAATACTTCTGCTAAAGATTATTCTGGTAAATCTAGTGATAATTGTAATCATTTAGTTTCACAAAATTTCTTTTTAGAAAAATCATCGTTAGTTTTTCTTGCAACTGCAGTGGTAAATATTCACACCAAAGATGGTTCTTTAATTACCGCTCGTATTCTCATTGACCCTGGAAGTCAAAGCTCTTTTATTTCAGAAAAATTTATGAATAAATTAGAAGTTTATCCTTACATTTTAGAGTATAAAATTTCTTGTATAGCGAGTAATTCTACTATCTCTAATAAATCAGTTGACATTGAATTTTATTCTCGAATTGATAACAGCGCATTTCAAGTTTCCTGTATTGTTCTTAATGAAATTTCTAGGTCTATTCCTCAAGTACAAATTAATAAGGATAGATTAAAACTTCCAAATAATATTATTCTAGCTGATCCTGCTTTTAATGTGCCTTCAGAAATAGATATTTTAATAGGCGCTGACATGTATAAAGAATTAATATAGCCAAAATTAATTGACTTAGGCAAAGGATTACCTATTCTACAACTAACCAGATTAGGCTATGTTGTATGTGGTGCTGTTAATAATTATCAAAATTTCCGCAATAAAAATTCCTTATCATTTTTTGTAAATTTTCAAAATTCTGAAGATAATATGAATAATGATAATATTGAAGAATTTTTAAAAAATTTTTGGTCCTTGGATCAGATTTCAGAAGATTCAGCACTGTCTCCGCAAGATAGTAGATGTGAAAATATATTTAAGAATACTACAATAAGATTATCTGATGGCCGCTTCCAAGTTGATTTACCTTTTATAAATGAGGAGGGTGCTAATTTGTTAGGCGATTCATTAGCAAAGGTTACAAATAGATTCAGTTACTTGGAAAACAAATTTAAAAGAAATAATTCAATATTTACTGAATATAAGAAATTCATTGATGAATACGTTCAATTAGACCATGCAAGATTGGTTGAAGGTTCAAATGCAAATAATTTTAAGTTTAGGAATTATTTACCTCATCACTGTGTTATTCGGGAAGCAAGTTCAACTACCAAATTAAGAGTGGTGTTTGACGCTTCAATGAAAACAAGTTCTGGATTTTCTTTAAATGATATTTTACTGACAGGATACACGGTTCAACCTGCTCTTTTCGATATATTATGTCGGTTTAGATCAGCACCTTTTGTAGTTACTTGTGATATTGAGAAAATGTTTAGACAAATTCGAATAAATCCAACTCAGACACATCTTCAAGCTATTCTTTGGAGAGAAAATCCTAAAGATTCATTTAAACAAATTGAACTCACTACGGTCACATATGGGACAAGTGCTGCTCCTTTTTTAGCAACTAGATGTTTAGTTGAACTTGCTAGACAAAATTTAGAAATCTTCCCATTAGCTAGTAAGGTTATTTTAAACAATTGCTATTTGGATGATTTTTTATGTACTGCTAATACTAAAGCTGAACTCGAAAACACAGTTAAGGAACTAATCCAACTGTGTGGTTCAGCAGGTTTAACGTTACATAAGTGGTATTCAAATACAAAATTTCTTTCCGATTTTATAGTTAATATTAATAATCAAGCTGAAGTTAAATTAGAGTTTAATAATCAGACTAGCAAAGTTTTAGGTATTGTTTGGCATCCTCAAAGAGATACATTCGCTTTATCAATTCCTTTAAAATTCTCAGAAATTTCTACAACTAAACGAAATATTTTATCAATCATTGCACAAATGTACGATCCATTAGGGTTTATTGCTCCAGTGGTTTTGAGAGCTAAGGTTTTTATACAAGATATTTGGAAGGCAAAACTTGGCTGGGATGACAATTTACCAGATTATCTTCTAGTAAAATGGAATACTTTTATACAAAATTTTTCTAAATTAAAAACTTTGGAAATACCTAGATATTTTATCTCCACTTTAAGTTTCTCAAAGATCGAATTAATCGGATTCTCTGATGCCAGTCAAATAGCTTACGGAGCTGTAATTTATATTAGAACGATATATCAAAATTTAAGTTCTTGTCATTTACTTTGTGCTAAATCTCGTGTAGCCCCAATAAGAACTGTATCTTTACCAAGGCTTGAGTTGTGTGGTTCACTTTTATTAGCTGAGTTATGTCAGAAAGTCCTAAAAATATTTGAAAATTCAATCAAATTTGATAATGTTTATTTGTTAACTGATTCACAAATAGTTTTAGCCTGGATTGATTCATTTCCATCTCGATGGAATACTTTTGTGGCAAATCGAGTTGCAAAAATTCAAGAACTAACTGAAGAAAGGTGTAGTTGGTATCATATTTCATCTCAGGATAATCCTGCTGATATCATTTCAAGAGGAATTGCTCCTGATGAAATTGAAACTCATAGTATATGGTGGCATGGTCCACAAAATATAGATCAATATTTAAATAAACAACAATTCTTAACTATTGAAGAGGAAAGGAATTCAAATAAGATTCTTAGTCAATTCTCATCGGCTTTAGAATTCGCTGAAGTTTTTACTAAATTTTCTTCATTCAAAAAATTACAAAGAGTAATAGCTTATTGTTTTAGGTTTATCAATAATTGTAAAACCTCAATAAATCGTATTTCTTTATCTACTGGAGTACTTTCAATTAAAGAACTTCATTATTCTCATGATATAATAATAAGATTTTTACAAAATAATTATTTTTCTAAAGAAATTTCGGAGTTAAAGAAATATAAATTTGTGAATAATAAGTCATTGAATTATCTAAAATTATTTTTAGATTCTAAAGAATTGATTAGAGTTGGTGGAAGACTTTCTTATGCTTCTATTGATTATGACCAAAGACATCCTTTATTATTACCTGCTAATAGTTATATTTTAAGCCTAATGATAAAGGAAGAACACATTAGATTGTGTCACGCTGGAGTACAAACAGTTTTAGCTAATTTTCGATTAAAATATTGGCCATTAAATGGATTAAGAGAAGTTAAAAAGGTAATTAGAAATTGTCTTATTTGTTTTAGACTTAAGGCAAAAGGATCTTGTCAATTAATGGCTGATTTACCTAAAGTTAGAGTCTCAATTAGTAGACCATTTTCCCATGTAGGCATAGACTTTGGAGGTCCTCTTTGGACAAAATCTTCTAGTTTACGTAAAGCACCTTTAACTAAATGTTATATAGCTCTGTTTATTTGTATGAGTACAAAAGCAGTCCATATCGAATTAGTATCTAGTCTATCAACAACTGCTTTTCTATTAACTTTTAAAAGATTTATTTCCAGAAGAGGATTACCAAATACTATTTATTCAGACAATGCTACTAATTTTTGTGGTAGTAGAAATGTATTAAAGGATTTATATAAATATTTTCAAACAAATAATAATCTAGATTCAGTTCAAGAATTTCTCTCATTAAAGGAAATTCAATGGAAATTTATCCCTCCGAGAAGCCCTCATTGGGGAGGACTCTGGGAGGCAGCAATTAAAAAAGCAAAATATCACATAATTCGTATAGTGGGCAGTGCTCACTTAAAATTTGAAGAACTAACAACAGTACTTGCTCAAATAGAAGCTATACTGAATTCTAGACCGTTATGTCCATTATCTGAGGATGCTTCTGAATTCGAAGTATTGACTCCAGGTCATTTTTTAATAGGAACTAGTCTATGCTCCTTTCCTGAGCGAGATGTTACCGATGTTCCTATAAATCGTTTGAATCGTTGGCAACACTGTTGTAAACTACGACAAGACTTTTGGAATCGATGGTCTACTGAATATTTATGTAATTTACAAAAAAGTACTAAATGGAGTAAAGAATTTCCTAATTTTAAAGTTAATCAACTTGTTCTGTTAATTGATAAGAATGTCCCTCCTTTAATGTGGTCTAGAGCTCGTGTTATTGAGGTTTTACCAGGAAAGGATGGAAAGGTGAGGCTAGTAAAACTTCAGACGAATAAAGGAATATTTTTTAGAAATATTACTAATATATGTGGATTGCCTACGCAGGGTGAATTTGACAGCATTGATATTTAATAATAGTCTAATGATAAGTTAGTTGGCTAAGCCAACGGGGGGAGTATGTTTAGGTTTATATTTAATTTCTTTATTTGTAAATATGTAAAGTGACGTGTAAACGTCACTTTGATTTGCTTTCATATTTGGAATTATCTAGTTATTAATATACCTCTTTTGTCTGTAGTTGCTATGTATTTGATATCGTTGTTACAATAAGTTTTTCTTGTTTTTGAGAGAGTATAAATAAGAAACCCACTGTTGTAGGTTTGCTTTTCCACGGTTATCGTTTGTACTGTAATAGCTTAGCTAAGTTACTGCTAAACTAGTAAGAATCCAGACAATTTATTGTTTATAATTTTCTATAATAAACCCTGACCGTTCAGGTGTAAAGAAGCTCATTTTCTTTATTTCTAAGTGTAGTTCAAGGCGAAATTAGAGAATTTAAGCTTGTTCACTACAAACAGTATATTATTGACACAACAATGTATTTTTATTAACAAATATTTAATCAAGTTTTTTCAAAATATCTTTATTTTATGATTTTGGCACTTAGCACGTTTGATATTTCCACTCTTCAATTATTTCAAAATAATTACGTCCATTTTGAATTTTAAAATGACATTTGTTGATTTTTTATATCGACGCTTGAAAAGAAAAAGGTCGTAAGCGACATTTTGGGAGAATTTGACTTATATTTGTTTTAATCGCTGAATTTTTCTGCATCTTCTGATATGTGTTTTACTTTTCTGTGATAGTTTAAATAAAAAAAATTGAAAAAAAAAATTACATAAGTTAAAGGAAAAAATTCCCACTTTAATGCGCTCTAACTACAAATCACATATTTGTCGCTTACGACCTTTTTCCTTTCAAGCGTCGATATTAAATTGAAAAGTGTGTTTTTCGGGGTTTTCGGTGAATTTACTTAATTTCTATGTGAATTTACTTTTTTAATAATAATAAGAAAACTATTGCGTTTATTTTTTTAGAATTAATTTTTATTTGTGGCTTTCAGTTAAGAATTTTTGTTCGTGAGTATAAAACTGTTTTTAAGTTGTAACTTATAAGTGTTGTTAATAACAATGCCAAAACACCTAAATAGCCGCTGTAAGGAGCTCGTATTTTTGAAAGAGAAATTCAATTAAAAAAAATAATCATGACAGAAAATTGAAAAAAAAAATTTTTTTGGGAGCGATTTCGACTATACTATATGTATATTGTATTGTATTATATTTATTGTGCTATTTCTTGTACTTTAAACACATTTTGCAAACATGCATGTCACTGTGACGTTTGTCTTGTCATGACGTAATCCTAAACTTAAAATGAATGAACTGTATAATAAAAAATAAATATAAAAATAAATAAAATTATAATAAATAAATAATGTAAATTAATGACGAGTGGTGGAATCGGGAAAAACTATTAGATAATTCAGACATTAACCCGATTATAATCAATTTTAATAGTGATTCTGATTCTGATTCTTCGTTATGTGATAGTGATAAATAAATAAGATGATGTTTACTTTATCTGATTGATTTCATTCATTCTTTTCATAAATAGTATAATATTTTTTATTTATTACTTCATACTACTAACATTTTCTTCATCGTACTTTCAATAAATATCGGCAACGTCGCATTATCGTTTTTGATCACGTGGGAACAAAGTTTTGTGGTTTTGACTGTATGTACATATACAGGGTGTCTCACGAAGAGTATCCTATTAGATTATTGCGGAAACCATGTGTTAGAAAAATTTGAAAAAATGTATATAAATGTTTA
>JABRWK010000570.1:0-12895 GCA_013372445.1 Hypothenemus hampei | reverse complement strand
TAAATTTAAATACCTACCAATATTGCAATTATTGCAAGAAGTGTTGGTAAGTTGGCATTAAAACGTTCGTTTTGGTCGGTGGGTTGGGTGACAACACAATCTTGTTCGCCCCAATTTCATTTTTAATACTTTTATTGTACCTTGAAAATGAACGAAAGACGTTTCAGACTGGGTTATGAGTGAATTCAAATACGATAAAATGTATCATTTTCTTTGTGAAAATCTTGCTTGAAAAGACATAGAAAATGTTACAACATTCTTTAGACGTTTATTAATAAATAATATTACGTTGTTGCAAATGTAACTAATAATTATGTTATTTTGAGTTCACTTTTGAATGTTACCACTAATTTTTTTTTAATGCAATATCCTTACGATTATAATTATTTTTTTTTTTAACAATCAAGCGATAAATATAATTAAAATTGTTTTAACTTCACATTTTCCAAAGTTTTTCATTATTTGAATAGAAAAACAAGTCGTATCACGTTTCCTCGTAGATAGTCTTCATTCCGCCCAACATTTCTTCGTTTCGAAAGTGTTTGAACATTCGAAGGATAGAGTTCTTTTGTTCGTATTCACAACCACTCTTATACATAAAGACAATGCATGATACATTTTTTTGAGTTTCAAAGAAGAAGAATGACACCATTAATTTCAAGTTAAACCCTTGTCAAGACTTAACCCTTATCAGAAATCTCTTTCTGCCTCATATCAGATGACATCATTGAAAACCACCTACATGGAACGTCTAACTATTGCTTGAGTAACAATATGAGTTTCCATATTTTAGCTTTGGTTTCACTGTCATTCTGCCCTACTGCCATTTTCCACTGAAGAACAGGTCAAGTTCGATGCATTTATTAATCTTTCATTTGACTGTGCCTGCAATTGTTCTGCAACTTATCGTGAGACTAATCACGAATATCGATTGAGTAATTGTAAATATGATTTGCAACAATGATGAATTTCACTTTGAAGATTATCATTTCCATGAGAAACATGAAATGACAATTAACAAGTTAATGGATAATTAGCGTAGGCAACCATGAATTGCATAATGGAGAGGAGCCATCGAAAAGCCATAAGAATTTACGAACAAAGATCCGCGCATGATGATCATTATCGTTATTCCGTCACCTTCACCCACTTTTCGGAACAAGAGGTGTATTTGTGTAATGCCATCGAAGATTTCAGTGATCGTTCTTGTCTGTGAACTGAAACTGATGGCCAGTGGTGTGTCCAGTATTGGATATTACGTGTGGTCGATCAAGGTTGACCGACTTTAAGCACAGACGGTTATACGTAATAGTCAATGAATTCAAAATTCAGGTATTTTCGTTTCACATGAAATGTGCTTCTGCTGTTATCTTAACCAAGTAAATCGTCGACTCTACTTCTTCGATCTCATTAATGTTATTAAAGAAATTGTATAATAATAATATGGTTGCACAAACGGTTGTCTCTTGAACTTTAGCCCGTTTAAAGACAAGATCATGACGTTGATATTGGTATTTTCGATTCAGTGATCTTTCGTTTTTAACTGGTCGCAAATAGGATTAGATTTAATACAAATTTCCCACAGTAAAATAACTTAGTTTTTCGAACAATATTGAAAGTGAAATTTTAAAATTAATCAAGATTCAATGTTCTTGAATGTATATTTTACACTTGTTTAATGCATCGATTGCTAAACAATGTTCAAGATTTATTCGAAAAACATTGAAAGGTATACGATTCAAACTTTAATGAGCCTTTGCACTAAAGCAAGGTCACTTTTGTTTCGTTGGGATAGTGATCGTTTAAATGGACCATTAAAATTTCTATTTCGAGATGGATGATTTTTTTCAATTCAATTTCAAGATATTTGAACTATGGATTGGGAAATAGATATCAAGATCAACTTTCCATCTATGTGAAGCTTTTGTTTATACATTTTTTATATATGTCTACAACTATTTATTCAAATGTCAATCGGAATAAATATTTTGCCTTAAATAAAGTCCATAAATAAATGACATTTTTTAAACAGTAAATGTGGTGTAACATTTTTAGTACTGCAAGCGAATCATGACTGTTGTTAGGAGAAGAATTTCAATAAAATTTAAGTCGCAAGAAATAGAATTGCGCCAATTCGTTATGGATATATAAAAAAGGAAAACTATTGGAAAAATTAAAAAGTTTTAAAAATTGCCATCTAATTGTGATATTTCAGTATTTGATGAATAAAAAAATTATATGTATCGATATAGATGTACATTTTCGTATTTTTTTAATGCGAAAAACTTATAGAATATACAAAAATAAGAATTAAAGAAAAAAAAAATAGTTTTTAATATTAATTTTTAAAAATCGCTCATCAACTTTGAATTTTTGCCATTTAAATAACATGGGAATATCGATTTTCTCTTAATTTCTATTCAGTTCCATTTTTTTCAAAATCACTCGTAGGCTCATTTTGCAGGTAATAACGTTTTCTTCGAAAGTGCCCCTAGACTCTCAAAGCTGTCACTTGAAACGTTCGATAGCTGTGTCACTTGAAAGTCATTTTTTACGGAAATGTGGTATTTTATCGCATTTTCTTAATAAGGATTGCTTTTATGACAATTTTATAGGAAATTTAATTCTTTAAAAAATTGATCTTTTTAAGATAAATCGGATATTTAATATTTAGTTTAGAAAATATGAATGTTATTTGTATTTTTTTTTTTTAATAAGAATTAATGGGAAATATATCGTGGGCGTTCAAGCAAAAGTCATTAAGTCCAAACAGATGAATTTGAGGTAATTGTATTTTAAACTTAAAATTATTGTCGAAATTACAGATTTAATTGTACACTTTTTATAAAAAAATCTATTTAATAGCTTTCCATCATCACCCTATGGACTTAACTGGTCAAATTTCAAAATTTAAACCAAATTTTTCCAAACAATAGTGTACTAAGTTTCAAAATTTACAATTTGGACTTAATGACTTTTGCTTGAACGCCCACGATATTAATTATATTTTGTTACTATTTTCCACTTTTGAAGAGGACGTACCTATAAAATGAACGTAATTATGAGTGATTATGAAAAAGTGGAGCTGAATAGGAATTAAAAAAAAATCAATATTTCCATGTTATTTAAGTGGGGAAAATGCAAACTAGATGAGCGGCCATTTAAAATTAATATTAAAAATTATTTTTTTTTATCTCAATTATTGCATAAAGTACTATTTTCGAGATAGAGATTTTCGAATTTAAGAAAAAAAAAAAATACTGTATAGGAAAGTTTTCAGATATTTTGGGGTTGAAGTTCCTAACAATTATTGATATTTAAATGAGCAAGAAGTGGCTTAGTGTGTTTATTAAATGAGCACAAATTGAAGAAAATGTTTCTTCTTTAATAAACACTATTGAAAATATATTTTATAAATAGTAGAAAACTGATGTAAATTTGAAATTGTTTAAATTTAATCAAAATAGAACTATTAAAAATCGTTTTTTAAGGCTCTATACACTGTTTCAAATTGAATTTATATTTTTTTGGTTTTGTTTATTTATTCAAAATGAATAATATTTTTTTTTATAAATTTTAGAATATATATATATTTTTTTTTAATGTTTTAATTAATCTCAACAAGTGAATAATTACAAATATCTATATGAATTGAAACAAAACAAAATCCAAATTATAAAAATATACATATTATTCTTACCTTAAAACACTTTAATAACAATAAATACACAATTATAATCCATATCGTATCACTTCCCGACCATTCAAAAATTACTATCTTCTCTACCAAACATACAAATTGCCTGATTATGTACAACAAATACTGATAAGGCCAAGCTCAGCAGTTCGCCACTGTTAACAATAATTACATTATTATAATTTAAGTGCCTGCCCTGTTAGCGTGACCCCCCAAACCGAGGTTTTGGTTGGCAGTCCCCCCTATATAAGTATTGTTCGTTTGATGGCATGGGTTAGCCGGTGAAAAATTTACTTTCGTTTAATGCGGGCAAATGACGGATTCTTGATGTTCGAATATGATTTTTTTTTAAATATAACGAGCAGTTATGCATAACATTCGAATCCTTCTTTTTTTTTTTAAATCGTATGGCAATTTCATCACATTTCGAAAATATCAATTATAATTTTGTTAATTTTTTACTTGCAATTAAAAATATGCAGTTCTGTCGGGTAAGTTATATCTTGATTATGCAAATGTGTTATGTAACCTTTTACCTTTTTGCATAAGTCGGGAAAAAAGGTCAAATCTACCGAATATAGGAAGAACGTCAACAGCACTTAAATTATCGGCACTAATAACGTTTGTTTACCAATTGTGCTACTAAATTTTTTTCCTATCGTAAACACAATTCTAAAGTATTCTACGAGATAGCCGCTATCTTTCTTAATTGCATAGAAACCATTGACTTAAGTAGACAACCAATCATAAGTTTGTTACAGATAAAAGCTTTTGTTTTGCAAGATTTTCCATTACTGTTTTTTTTTTGACAATTGCATAAGTAACTTGACGAAGTAGCTCAAGTCAAGAAAATTTTTCCCCGCTTTCCTTAATGCGTTTTTTTCATTCTCATAGTTCGGATCGCGCTTTCCAGAACGGCTGACCCTTCAGCAGTTAACCAACCGCCTTTACTCTTTAATGGCGACACTGACACATAATTTTGAGGTAATTATCTGCTAGATAATGTCGAGTGCACTTGAACAGAGGGGCACATGTGAAAAATCGATGTCTCGGAAAACCCGCCTTTTCTTGATAATCCCCACTGCCATAAATATCCTCGTAATGCGCTCGCATGGCCGCTGGCTGTGAATCGAGATAGGAGACCCGGGGGTTCCCCGGCACCCCCTTTTTAAACCCCCTGTGTCACATAGTATAAATATACAGGCTGCCCTCCAACCGGAAAGTCATTATATTGTTATTTCGGCTTGTACGAATCCATGATTTAATATAGTCTGTTTTAGGGATCCTCAATTATTTGCTGATATACACAATATCCAACAAAAACGTATAAAAGCGTATAAGTTATAAACATGATATGACGATTGGTTAATGGGAACACGTTTGATTTATGTAACTATAACTGTGACGTCATGGGAATGTATTTTATAAATATCCAGTATGAGTCAATCAGAAAATAAATTTTGAAATTTTTTTTCTTCTTATGTAATTGGGTTGAAAACTTATACATGGGATACACGTCTGCTTACTAACAATTGGAAAAATTCTTCAGTCTTAATACTGCAACAGAAGGTACAAAAATGTTTGACAAGAAGAAAATAATGATGACAGAATTTTTTTATTAAGAGGGGCCTTTCGATGTTAAAGAATCTGGTGTCAACGTCAAAACATAAGGGTTACGCTTACACAAGACATTTTCCTGCATCGTAAGGCTTGACCTCATGTAGTTCAGATGATTTAAGATGTGTTCGGTCTTTCTAAGCTATTTAATAGTTTCGACATAATCAATCATAGTTCTAAAAACAGCCGCGGAAATTTTACCTACAAGTAGTGACAGATTAGAGGCTTTTTTTTAAGGGATTTTTTAAACGTTGTTTTTATTGTACAATTATCGTACACATAGTGAGGACCAAAAGTCCCGCAAAAATTCGGTAAAAATTAAAGAAAAACATTTTCTACAAAATGCTCGCACACGATAATTTTAATTTTTGGCGGGGGCTTTTTTTGATAGCAAATTTATATACATGTATAGTGTAGCTCAAAAAGAAGTTCTGGAATATACATATTTTAGTTTTGAATAAATAGAAATCTCCAACCATTCGGATCCAATGAAATTGCGTCAAAATGATAATGTGAGAGTTTGCAAACTATTTTTGACTAATCAGCATAGCGCTGACTAATTGCGGATATTTCTTTGAACAAACCTTTTGTTTCATTTTTGAATTTTGTTTGGGATTTTAAAAATGTTTCATGTATCATATCCTACACCTAAATTGAACAGTTATCGAGAAATTTACAATTAAATATCATTCTTTATTGTTTTTTTGTATTTGTTTTGTATTCGCTTGTTTACATAAAGTGTAACTGGTGAAAACTGATTATATGAGGATGCGTTTCCCAAGTTCGTAAAAAAAAGCGAAAAAATAATTCTTAAAAAATATTTTTTTTGTTCTTATTTTGGTATTCATGAACCAGTTGGTGTCATTATGTAGTTTGACAATATATCAGATATTTGTGCAACATTGCCACATTGATATAAAGTTCCAAAATATTTACTACACTTTAATGCAAAATTCAAAGCGTATTGCAAATTAAGATTTGCCCAGAAACAGGTATTTTGGGAAATCGATTTCAATATTCGATCAACTATTTTTCGAATTTTATTTTAAATTTGAATTCAAAGCGATTTGGTCACACAACATAAACCAAATTACTTAAAATAAGTGTTTAAAATGCTTACTATTATTTCTAATAGAAATATGAACTCTTCGCAACAATCAAACAGTTCGGCGTCTGTCATAAGTTTGTCATGAAAAACTACCAGTGTCTCTTAAATATTTCACAACAGATGGAAACATACATTTACTTGGTAAACCGCGATTTTGAAAACGTTCTTCAAAAAGAATATGAGTTTGACCGGCATTTTCACGAACCGAAGCGTAACACACCATAATATCGGTTAACTGCTCGTTTGAAAAGTCTATCATTTTAATTATTTTCAGTGCAAAATAATGAATAATGCCGAGTGTCGACCTTCGGAAACGATTTCGTACTAAACAGAACCCTTCGGGAATAATGACGTATTGACAAGCGACATAATTCTGCAATTAAATAAATATAAATAAGAAATACAAATTTTTCAACAAATTAGGTAAATAATAATTAATAATCAATTCCTAACAATACTAACTGATCGGTTTGGCCATTTTTATGCTATGGGTTTTGATTAGACTTTTTACACTTAACGATATGACAATAACACGAAATTTAAAAATAGTAATTAATTACGATTTTACAGACAATTTTCAAAATGTTACTACGACTTTATTAAAGCGATTTTTGTGAAATAAAATTTTTTGCGCACTCAAGAAATTGCCCGGATTTACTGGTTTAAATATTCGCAGACATTTCAATAACACCCTGTATATATTTTCTTTCTTTAGTTTTTAATTTTTGATACTTTTTATGGGACTTTTTAAAACAAAAAGTTTACGTTAATATACTGTGGAACACCATAAGATAATAAATAACTTTAAAATCGTTCATTCGATTTTGTTAATTTTTTAGTATCATACGTATTTTTTACTCCTCTTTTCATTTACAATGTTAAAAATGAGAAAAAACTAATAAGAAAAATAAAAAAAAAACAACGAAAAAAACAAAACACACTTTTTCTGTTTTTTTTTTTTTGTAAAAAAGACTGGTCTTCACCTTGTAGCTTACATTCGATTGTACGCACCAAAAATAAAAAAATATTCAAAACAAAATTTTATAAACTGTACTAACAAGAGAGGTAGACCTACAAATTATTATTTTTTAAATAAAGTTTCCTTTAACTTTTCTTTTTGAAATGTTCATCATTTGTTACAAATCACTAACGTGATATATCTGTCAAATTTCAATAAAAAATTCCAACGCCTTCTTGGTGTTGCAATTTCTATGTCACACAGTATAAAAGTATTAAAAAAATAAAATTATACATGAAATTGCACAAATACCACCTCAAATGATATGTAACGTTTGGGAAGAATTCGAATTGTGGCTTGCTCGCTGTTAAGAAGTCGATGGGGCACAGTTCGAACATTTACTACATTAAATTACAATAATGTGTACTTTTTCCTTTCCAAAATTTCCTAGAATTTCAAGCAGAATTTAAAAATAAAATAAAAAATATGTAATTCTATTTGAGAAAATGAAGTTTGTTGTTATAATTTGTGTTTTGGGGTACTCTGTATATATAAATTGACCATCAAAAAAACCGCCGCCAGAGCTTAAATTGACTTGTATGAGCGTTGTGCATAAAATTTTTCCTTTCATTTTTAACGAATTTTTGCGGGACTTTTGGCCCTCAGTTTATATTAAACCTGGTTTTATTATTTTATTTTTTCGAAAGGAATCGTTAAATGGTATTTTTAAAATGTTCACATAATCGTAAACCATTTCCAAGAATATTTCTTTTTAAAGCACTGAAGACAATTAAATTGCAATTTTAACGAATGATTTGTTGCATTTAATATAAATTAACAACAATTTTCACTTTTTATCTAAAGGTATTTGTTATAAAAATTATTGAATCAAAAAATTATCATCATTTTTGCACTTTCCTTTTAGTGTCATCCAAAATTAAATTTATTTTTATATAAAATTAATAAGAGTTGACATATTTTGAAAATTGGAAAATATATACGAGATAAAATTACGATATTATTGCAATAAAACACATGAAACAGTCCTGAACAATTTTTTTTATTAATAGTACGCTTGTTGAATACATGTATTTAAAAAATGTTGCATATGTGATTAATAATACATATTTTAGCTGAAAATGTTGTAAACACTAGTAACTTTGGTAGTAATATTAGGTCTGAATTGAGGCATGCTTTTAATAGTACCGTTATTTTATGAAAGGCCACTATTTCTAATCATATAAATATTCGTAGTTACTATGTGAACAACCCTTGTATAAGAGGGCAAAAAATGACTAGTATCTAAACTACTTTTTTCTTTATATATATTTTTTTTTTGGGATTTCACTAGCCGAAACTGCCAATGAAATATACTGAGTGATTTTATTAAAAAAAATAATATTTCGGATAACGTAAAATTTAATAGAAATTTGGAAAAAATGTGTGTTTTTTTTTTGTTTAAACAGAGAATTGTGCAACGGTTATATTCACCATTTCATCAAAAAAATATATTTATATTTCAATTTTTTACATTTTTATTTTTGTATTTGTGTTTGTACATATATTTTTTTAATAAATTCAATCAGTATACTTAGTTATGGTTGCTACAAATGTAACGATCGTTATAAATTTTGCACTAATATATTGTTATATTTGTTTATAAATTATTATTATAAATTTTAAATTCATTTTTTCCAGGTTTTTTTTTTTATAAATTTTCCGATTCCTGGCAATTCGAGACGGACTAATGATGTTTACGTATTAATTCCTATCAATTACATTTCAATAGGAAATTCTATAAACTAATTTAAGAATGGTACTATCCATTTGGAATTTGAACAAAATTCATAAAAAAAATTACGTAACGACATCCAACCTGCAAAAATAGATTTCGTTACTATAACTTTATTGAAAATTGTAAAAATTCCTTAATGAAAATGTCCCTATTATCTATAATTCTAGTGTATATAATAAGTATATAAAATAGTTACATGCAAACCTCAAGAGAAGATTCTTGCAAAAAATTTATTGCCCATACAAAATTCTTTAATCAGAGGGTTCTCTCATTTTGGCAATGAGTTTAACAACAAAAATTTTAAGTTAGTTAAGCGTTATATTTTATAATTTCGACAAATGTCATGATTCAGTTGAACTTTGGATATTGTTAAAACCAAGTTTTCGCTATTAATCTACAAATATTTATTGCTTTTATATACAAAGTTGCCATTCAATATTAACAATATCCATTTCACGTGAAGAAGGAATATTTTTCTTCAATTTTTTTTATCTAATCATTACGTTTTTAAACATTTCATACGACACACATGAAAATGTTTAAAAAGGCATCTTCGTAAAATTCCATAAATATACAGGAGGGCGAATGTTTCTCCAGGTCACTAGAAGCACTCGTCCAGTAAATGGAATTGGACGTTTTTTTTTATAATCTGGAACAGAATAAAATGAAAATTATGTTCCTGTTTTTTCAGGTTCGAGTTATCTCATTATTGCGACAAAATTTTATGTTGAAAGTTATTTTCGGACAGTTAATTTGGGCTGGGGGCTATTTTCAGATCTGTACTAGGTACTCTACATGTTGAAATGTAGAGGTGGAGAACTTAAAGATTTTCAATTTGTCGAGCATCTTTTGTCAATAAATTTACTCGAAAACGTTTGGTTCATGAAAAATATTGGGTGTATTTTCCATAAATTGCAGTACAACGACAAATGTGGAGGATTTTTCTGCTTACTTTAACTCGTCCAAGCAAAAACTGAAGATGCGCTTTAAAAATATTTACGAGCGGATGGCTAATCTTGACCACTGCCAAGACAGCAGAAAATATCGTCGTTGTACTTCCTGGTTTTGCAATATCGGGGCAAGTGTAAACATTGATTTAGAACTGACATTCTGAAACAAAGTGTTGACTTTTGTTTTTAACTTTAATTTATTGATTTCTCGTTTTTAATTTATGTATTGTTTTGTCGATTTCTTTTGTCTTTCGATACGATTCATAAATTTTTCGGAACAAATCACTGAACCTGCATCGTGTTGTTGCAATGAACACAATACAAAAAAAAAACCTTTACACGTCACAAAATAGAAAAAAATTTCTTCGAAAAGAGTCTCGCGATTGGTTTTAACAGTACAAACAATCGTTGGCCTTAAAACAATTTCCCATTTGTTAAACTAGATATTTTAAAAATTGCCTTCTTATTTTGCGACTTATTTCTGAGCCATAAACTTATAAAAATAGTACAATTTATCTTCAGAGAACACAACTTGATAGCCCAGTTTCATAGAACTACTTTTATATTCATGCAAGTTTCCAAACAATCTCTTTGACCCATATAATCTTTATTTTATTACTTTGCCGCAAAGATAAACTGGATAATCAATTTCTTACGGAGTTTTGATCCGATATTAGACATCCCTCGTTCAAGAAAACAACACACAAGAACATTGAAAAATCACTTGTGCAACTTTCAAAATCAGATAAATTAATTAAAAAAAAAAATTTCCAGTCAAAAAATAGATGACCTTTATGGCTACATGAAGCGTCAATTGAAGCTCTTTAAAAATAGTAACAAGCTCTGTCCTTGGTTTTAGGAATGACAAAACTTAGTTTTTAATAACAATTTTTTGTTTATATCTTATTCAATACACACGTAAAATCTTAACAACTCAAAGTGGTTTTTTGGCTGCATAAGCTACAATAATAAACTGTCTGTAGTATAAAGTTGAGGCCAAGGCCGTCATGACTCTTGCCAGATACAACATGACGTATTCGTAACGTCACTGAAACTGGCTAAAGCTATTGATGAATCCAGGAGCCGGTTGCCTGGATTTCCTATGCATATACTTCCTTTTTATTTTTCCGCTGGAGATCTTAAAATAACGTAATTCTCTGTGGAGGACGCGACTCGGGTTTGAATAAATAGAAAAACTTAATAACGAAATTTATAACAGAAATCCTATCTTTAACAATCCAAAAATAGATGCTGGTGAGATTTAATGGGCTTTCCCTGTTCAGCTCAATTATTAATAGAACATTAGCAACGCAAAAGTGTGTTTAGTGCTTTTAATGCATAAGCATTTAGTGATCCAAACAACAAACGATAAAATTAACTATTTAATCAGGAAATAATCAGTAGGAATAGGAAATAATAGAAGTATTAACGTATTTATATAGTGGCCAATGCTCGCGGGTGGTTACTTTTCAGTGAAAAGAAATTAGCCAAGATCTTCTGGCATGAATTCGATAATCCAGAAATCTAGTTCATTGTCGTTCGTTTGGTGATTTTTTGGCACTTCCTCTAGGCCAAGGAAACACAAGACTGCCAACCACTGCGTGCGTGTCCATTGACGGGCCTTCAGTTGGCAAATGAACCTAATGATACTGGCCAAGTAAACTAGGGTGGGTCGGTTCATTCACGTTTCACGTCAATGGAATCGTTTGTTATTATCTGGAAAGCGAACCCCATGACCAATGAACTTGGAAAAATGTAATTTTTAGTTGGATTTCTTCAGGTGGTAAAATAAACAGATGCTATGTTAGGGGTGTATTTTGTTATTCGAATTCGGTTAAAGGTTTTTCAAAAATCTCAATAGATTAAGACCTATTGAGACTTTTGGAAAAACTACCATAACTTCAAAACCTAAGGGTTGTGAGATTGCGACAGTTTCTCTGACAAACATTCCTTAATTGAACTTTAGTCTTTTTAATGCTATGAAAACGTTTCACTTAAATTAGAACGATCATAGGCGTAAGCATAGTTCTGGTCTATTCCATGTCTGGTGTTCTCCAACTGATGTCCTAAAGAGTATTCGTAATTACTTGAATCAATTAAAAATATAAATTTAAAGTTTAAAGGATAAAACTGATAAAAGGCCAGGATGATTTATGCCAGACAACTGCCAACATATGCTGCAGTAATAAATTTCAATGGATAAATAACGGTTAAAATAGCGCAGTAGTATTAAATGTGACTAACTTTGTGCAACTAACACAACAATAAATCAAGTTCATTATTAAGGATGCATTAAAGCGTGTCCTTTAGCTTTGTGCTTTGCATGTGCAGGCTAACTGCTAAAAATATGGGGGGCACGCATCCGAAATATTCGTTCTGCAGTTAATTTCGTACATCTTATTGCGATATGTAACTGAATTTCTCTCTTTCCAACGACATATTTTTTCAAATTATTTCCTATTCTCTGTGTTATTATCTATTTTTGTCGTTCGTTATTTTCAATTTGTCTTTACTTAGGGCGTCTGCACAGGAATTTCAAATAAGCAGCATTGTGTGTCAAGATTTAAAGCTGCAAATACAAGGCTTGAACGTTTCATTGAAACTACCCGTTGCTGTAGAACAAGAAAGGCTGTAAACTAATTTACAAAATTTCCTGTCAAAAAAAATCATTAAAAAATCACCACAAATGATAGATCCTTACCTCAACAAATAATCATTCTTCACTAAATTTTTACTGAAACTTGACGGTGTCTCCTGCACAAAACGAAGC
>JABRWK010000568.1:7482-26374 GCA_013372445.1 Hypothenemus hampei | reverse complement strand
AATATTTTCTTTAGAAAACAATCCTCCTAAGTGAGCTTTAGGGTTTTGAATAAAAATTTTACTAGTTGTATTAGTGGGTACCAAATAGGTTTTTCCATCTTGAAATGTAGCTTCTTTATATTTTTGATAGACATAGATGTCTCCATGGTCTAAAAAGCTTTAAAAGTGGGCACTCGATGCAATATTGAATAAAACATTTAATATACCAAATTCTGCAGTAAAATTTCCACTTCCTTCGAGGGGTGCAACTAATATTCTTCCACTAATTAAATATTGGCCTTCTAGAAATAATTTATTCAAAGAAAGATTACAGAAAAATTGCAAATTAGGTACATCAAAGCTAAAATTTCACATTTCATTAACTAGTATATGAGCTGAAATGAATAATACCATACTCAAATCGTGAAAATTTATAATCGGTCAATCCATGCACTTTGATGTTTTTCAATTTGGCTTTGAAGTTTAAGGCTTGTGAACCTTGAGCTAACTCTAATGCAGGCAATTCAAAGGGGTCAAATGAGGGCAGTTTCATTTCAGGAATACCATTAACTTCATATAAAAATGGTTAAATGAAATATACAATAGTAAACTTACCTAAATAAGGTCTTAAGATTTCTGTGGCATTTACTAGACATTTGTTCAATTCGGGATCATTTCGGTAACAAGTAGGAAAATATGATGCTAAAAGCATTAATTATGAATATTTCATGTTTTTAAGACTTCCATTCGACTTACGTCTTTTGCTATTGGTCGAGTGACATGATTTTGAAATGAGAAATATAAATAAAAGTGACACTTGACGCATGTTATACATATCTCAACTTTTTGCGAGGAATATAGGTGTTTGTATGAACTTTGATGTAATTTTACCGCTTATATACTTATTTGGTTAAAGTCCAGAGTATTGTTGGTGCATATATAATCAAAACTTAATTGCAAACTATAAAAATATTTGTGTTAATGTAAGTTATTAATTAAATATGTATGTGGGCTTAATTTCATTTAATTGAGAAGTTATATTTTTAAATTATCATTTTCCTTCGAAGATACATGCAGGTAAGATCGATGTCTGTTAAGTCACGACAAACTCCAATTTACATATCAGTTTATTTTTAACATTTAATAACAAAGTATAGAAAAGTAGTATTGCCTGTTTAGCTCTTCGAAGTATCATCTCAAGGCTGCTTGAAACATGAAATAGTTTCTTTTATTCACCGAACCATTCGGATACGCTTAAATTGGCAAGGATCTGATTGGCAACTACTTTGAACAATTGATTGGCAGATTCAACGAAAATTGGATTAACAGTGTCCAGTACCACCCTTGGATTTTGGTTGAAGAAATTTGAAATCATATCGGCTACAATAAATGGATGATAAATCTAAGTATTGAGACAAATTTATTTTGTGTAGTACCTCCAAATTGCAATTGAGGGTTCTTAGCTGTAAGTTTAATCCATCCATCTCCAATCACTATTTTTGAAGTCATTTTCTTTACTTTAAAATATTCTTGTTGATCTTTTTTCTTGTAGGTTTCGAGTGAGCCTTTTACGTAAAATTGAATGTTTGCTAAAAATTTATAGATTAAGTTTCACTGTGAATTGAGTTGTTCTAAAATTCTCTTACTGAAGTTTCCTTTGAAGAAGCCTTTGCTTTCCAATGGAAGTGTTAAAATATGTCCGCTCACATCATATTCCATCTCCAAGTAACTCCAAGGCAAAGTCAATCGAATTTCACCGACATGTTTAATGGGATCAGCTCTAAAGGAAGTTCATAGTCAATTTAACTATTTATTAACAAAACAAGTCCATACTCACTTTATACCATCGATTACAACGTTTCTCGCTCCTTCATTTCGGATATTCTTCAATACAGCACTGATACTAACAGTGTTACTCAAAGTTCGATTCACAGTCATCAATGGTAAAACGAATGGATCGGTGGGTGGTAGGCTTAATTCGGGAATTCCATTTAATATAAGTGGACGCGATTGTTCAAAACTGTTTAAAAGGCATTTTTCGTATTCCGGATCTGAGGCCTTGCAAAGCAAGGGCTTTATATAATCAGCTGAAAATTTGATTTTTCTCTTTTAATATAACTCTAATATTTTCTCCTTATTATACAGGTACGATTGGACAATCTGTTACAAGGTGATATTAATTAATCCATCTGTTAAATGTTCGATTTTGTCTTAAATTACTACGTTAAATATAATGCAGCGTAAAATGTGAAAGCTCTCTTGATTGCTAAAGTAATTTATTTGGGTTGTATGTAATCTCTAGTAGGGTAAGGGGCTTTATTTGCCAAATTATGTAATTTTATTAAATGCAATTAATATGTTTAAAAATATTTTTTGTACCAAATGTCATAAAATGAATTATAAACTGAAAAAAAAACTTACGAATTTTACTGAAACATCCATGAAATAAGGCACAAAACGCCAACAACAACAATCCACGAGTCGTCATTGCAGCAGCTTTAATTCTTTTATCGCGGTCAAAACGTAACTTTAAGTAAGTGAGACCCTCCTCCACTTTCGATTTCTTTGTGGCGCGTTTGGTAACTGTGTAACGCAAAATGGAAGATGACCTATGATAATTTAAATAATTTTTTAGAATTATCGGTTTACGACACATCAAAGAACTTATTATGTTATTGGTAATATTAAATTGAAGAAATATCTAACAATTAATGACTGTTACATTGAAAATGAATTAAGAATGTAATAGATAAAACTGAACAATCATCTGTTAAACGCCTCAAAAATTAATTGAGTCAAGAATTGTCTTCTCATAATGTTGCAGTTAAAAGGAAATTGATGAGGAAATATGAGATTTGGTGTGTAATTGACTGTTGATCTCTTTTGAACAACTCGTTTATAAACCTTTATTTTATAAATTGATTATAATATTTCTCTTTAATACAAGTCAAGTTATTCATCTTAAAACGAGAAATGACGAGAACAGTGTTATTTTGTGTCATCACAAAGCAACAATTTCATTTCAAGGTAATACAAGCAGTTCCAAGGAAAATCACATGTATATACGACTTGACTAAAAATGATTCTTGTATGGACTTGGTTGACGATTTATATATTTGGTCGGTTAGCCACGTTAAATAGGCAACCAAGTTTACTTGCAAATCATTCTCATTACAATAATAAATCATTAAAAAAAATGTCAGAGTACAATATGTATTTACATTATGGCTGTTGAGAATTCATAAATGCATTTGGAATCCAGAAATTGTACAAATTTTCATTGCCAACACCGTAGTTCACATATTTAATAGGCTACTAGTCAAGAAAGACACTATCTTACTTCACCTCTAAATTTATTTGGATGTGAGTTAAAATAATATTTTTTAACGGAATTTTCCCGTTTTTGGAACAATAACAATCATTTATTTACTGGAAACAGTTCTTCATATGTAAATCTTTGTGTTATGGTATTGGCGATGTCAGTAAATTTTTGAGCCAAAGAATTCTCCAAAACCGGTTTAATTTCCTGGACGAATAAACCGGAATTTTCGCGAACCACTTCATTGGTGGCACGGGACAAAGTTGGATTTTGGCCAACAAAAAGGTTGCCCAAGTGAACCTCACTATGTCCGATGTAGAGATTCAGGCCAAATTTTCGGAAACGCAGATACTGCTGACCATTTCTTGTTTCAAGATCGCCCTTCATAATGCAATCGAACTTGTAATTTGCTACAAAATTTCTCAATATTATTTTTTTATTAATTTCATTGATACTCACTAAAATTTCCAGTGATCGGACCCTGTCCTTTATATTTAAGAACGAGGATACTCATATCAATGTCATAATCTCCTTCAAAATGTAAATATGGGATGTTCACCCTGAAGACGAAGCGGTTCTTTTTAACATTAGGCCTAGAAAAAACCAAATGTTTAAAGTTTGACATTGAAAATTACATATCATTAATTTAAATCATTTTGATAAAGTAAGTATCAGTAACACCTCTGAATAAATATTGTTCCCTTACTTTAAATCCAATATTTCAAAGCCAGATGGTCCCCAAACTCTTGCGTTCGTTATATTGGCATCGATTTTAGCCTGATTCGGACCACTTCTTAATTTAATTTCGTCCAAAAGTAAAGGTTCAATTGGTGGTACATTCAATTCTGGGATCCCAATTTTCAGTTTCCCTCTCAATTGTTCTACAGAATTCATAATACATTTGGCGATTTCTGGATCGTTACGATTGCACACTTTTATGTACGAAGCTAAAATATAAAAAATGTTTGATTGATACCTATTTATTTATTGATACGTTTACGTAATAATTATTGGGTATGACTGATCTGAATTTTGCAAAAGTCATTGCGCCATTCAGAGCGGAAGCGTTGGGTAATATACTTGGATTAGGCGAAAACGTCTCTTGTGAATAATCCAGGATATCAATCCAGATTTCAAGGTCGTGAGTGCGAAGATAGCGAATTATCATAAGTGAATATTAATTTTCTATTTGACTTTAGCGCATAGACATGTTAGGAAATTGAAAAATAACCTTAAAAACCACTATTATATGACACTATGGCACACTTTCATTGCATTTTGTAATAGGTTCAGCTGTTCGCAGTAGGAATTTTCTATTTATAATTTGCAGTTTTAGTGTGTTTTTTACCATTCATTTGTTTAAACAACGAAAATTACTTAGAAAATAGCTTTACTGAAATACCCATAATAACCAAAAAATAAAATTACAACAAACAACTTACGAATTTCGGCGACCGCAAAACTTAAAATTATTCCTAGAAGAACCGTAAACACATTTTGTATCATTTTCTTGATTACGATTAAACTAATTAATATTAATAAGCAACTGGTCAAAGAGGTACCGCTCCGTTCAAGGGGTACCCAGAATCTGCTGGTACATAAAATAAGCAGCGATTGGTACTTTCGATATATCGGGACCACTAAACAACACCTTCTACCAGTTTGTTAGGTTTATTTTTATTTTTTCAGTTTATCAGGAGGACCTTGGCAGTTGGTGTAATTAATGAACATAAAAAAACCAGACATGTTTAGATGTTCGAGCGTCATAAAACGAAAGATCGGAAAATTTTATAACAAGAATAACTCGTCATATGGAAAACTAGAAACTATGTTATTGGCGATTTTGGTAAGGCGTTCGCTTATTCCTTTTTCTAGAACTGGAAGAACTTCCTTAAGAAAAATGTCTGTATTTTCATCTAAAACTTGTGAAAGTCCTTTTATTAATTGAGTGTCGTCATTATGTAAACCATCTAGGAATAATTTGCTTTTTCCTTGTGTAAATTTTAATTTCACTTTCGGAAAATTCATATACTCCTTTCCATTTTTATTCTTCAGATCATATTTCAATGTAAGATCAATAATATAATTACCTGAAAATGTTATTTTAGTACTTCATTTACAATTATAATAAAACTCACTGAAATTTCCAGAAAATGTTCCTTGACCCGCGTATTTTAGGATCAGAACGTTAAGATTTATATCATAATCCCCTGTGAAATACAACTTAGGGAGTAACAGGTGAACAAGAAACACTTGTTTCGGAAGGTTTACCCTAGAAATCCCTCCGTTTACTAATTTTGGAAATCTTTCAAAATCAACACATTTACTGTATATCCTGAATAACTAGTTTGGATATACCCCATACTTGAACATTCGTGAAATTAGCATTGATCTGAGCACTATTTGGACCACTTCGTAATTTAATTTCTTCCAAAGGCAGAGGTTCAATTGGAGGTACATTTATTTCCGGTATTCCTTCTTTGAGTTTGGGTCTGAGTGTTTCGATGGAATCAATTATGCATTCCTTTAATTTCGGATCGTTTCTATGACATAAATGGATGTAGGAAGCTGAAAAAAAAACGTCTAAAACCACTATAAATTAGATTTTCTTTGAATTACTTACGAATTTGTGCGTGACAGGATAAAAATATCCAAGAAGAGAGAATTAACAAAAATTCACGGTACCAGCTCATAGTTTTAAACGTGATTGAAAAAAATTTAAATTAACGTACCTTAATATATGAGGGTGATGTACAATTTAAATCTTATTTATTTTTAAATGGGCAATTAATGGAGTTATTATGTTGGGGGCACTTTTTTATTTAATGTTCTTCTTTCGTAATTTAATAATTAAATCAATGTAAATAGAATTAGATAGAAATACTTTGATCGATTATATATTTTATTTTATATTCGTCAACGCCCTAATAATTAGAGAATCAATTATTGTTATTAGGAATAAAAACTTTTAAATTGAATTGATATTTCGTAGCTTATTATACATGGTGATTCAAAATTTGACAAATTCCGGGAGAAAGAAGACAAAAATTCTTTTAACCTATTTCCATGTTTTGCTTCTTTTTTTTTTTTGGGGCACCAGCTAGTTCATACGGTTCCTAATAGATTTCCAGAAATTGATAAGATAGATTTAATAGAGAATCAAATGGTTGTAAATTATACAAATTTTCATGAGAAAATTATATGAACCCTTATCAAGGAAATCACAAAAAACTAATTAAAAGTAACAAACTTTGAAAGGCCGTATATTTGTTGGAATACAAAATTTGGAAAAACGACAAAGGAACTTTTATCTTCTTTTTTTACATCTATCGTAATTTATCAGTCAAGTTTTGAATCACCCTATATATGTATATACATGTGTGTGAATTATTTTAACAAAAACTTTCGTGCAATGTTATTGCCAAAACTGAAACTCAACCATCGGGAAACAGTGCATCAAATGGAAATTTCTCCATGATACTATTAGCAATGTCCGTAAATTTATCAGCCAATGAATCTTCGAGAGCTGGTTTAATTTCGTTCATAAATAAATCCGTATTTTCATGAATGAACGAGTTTGTACCATCAGCCAGAACGGTGCCATATTCAGGAAACAAATTTCTCAAATACAAATAGCTTTTGCCCGTGAACAGTGTCAGATTGAATTTTCTGAATTTCAAATATGTTTGGTTCTCTTTTTGAATTTTGTCCGCTTTGAGTACACAGTTAACTACGTAATCAGCTGAAACCATTAAAAATTTCCGTATGCATATGTCGATTATTAAAATAAATATCTCACTCAAATTTCCTTGTATCGGTCCTTGACCTTTGTACTTCAACAGTAGAATATTCATATCAATGTCATACTCTCCTTCAAAGTACAAAATGGGTATGGTAAATTGCGCTAGAAATCTTGTTTTTTTCATATCAGGTCTAAACAAGTATTTTATCATTAAGATAATATTCAATTAATTAATTTTTAGGTATCGTACTTCAAATCAAGAGTTTTAAACGTTGAAGGGCCATAAACTAGCAAATTCGTTAAGTTACAATTGATTTGAGCTTGATCAGGACCAGTGCGTAGTTTAATCTCATTCAGCGGCAAAGGTTCCAATGGGGGTACATCTAATTCTGGAATACCTGACTTCAATTTTGGTCGTAAAAGTTCTATAGAATCCAACATGCATTTCGATAAATTCGGGTCATTTCGTTTGCATACTTTTATGTATGAGGCTAGGATTTGTAAATGTTGTTAATTTGAAAATTTATTCTTGTCAAATACTCACGTATTTCTGCTTGAACAGAACAAAAAATTACTATAAACACTGTGACCACTAACAACATGATATGAAACAATGAAAAACTCTTCTTGTCTTGCCAAAGACGTCCTTCTTGTGGACAATTATTTCAAAGTTTTTTTTCTTGATTTTGCTTAATAAATAAGCGAGAAACACTTTTTAATGAATATTTCATGCAGAGTGCACGCACGTTAGAACCTTGACAATAATGAAAGACTAACAACGCTTGTGTCCTTTATGGATGATCGGTATTGTTTCTAATGAGAAATTAATCGTAGAAGTATTCAAGGCAGGTACCACAAGTAACAAAAAGACAAATAAGGATTAAGGAATTTCCTATGATAATTAACACAACATTAATACTGTTTATTATTTGCAACAAGTGTTCTACTGAGGAAACACCTCATCATAATCCAAGTTCTTTACGATTTTGTTAGCCATTTTCAATAAGATTTCTGAACATTTCTTTTCAATGTATGGCATTCCTAAACGGAGTAGATCCTTTTTGCTACTGTTGTCCAAAAAGGCTTTAGCCACTTGAGCTGGAAAGACACAATTGAATGTTGTAAGAAAATATCTTCAGTAATCCTTACCTAGAGCTGGATCTTCTTTTAGAAGGTTGGGAAGATTGAAATTAAAATCTTCCACTTTGAGTTTCATAACCATTGAATCCATTTTCATATGGTTTTCTTCATCGACAGAAGCTTGAATTACTGCTTGGCCATCAATACCAGCTGGAAATTTCCTATTTAATTGCCAAATTTCAAAGTGATATTCGTGTTACTTACTGGCATTTGTCTGGAAATCTCCTGAAGTTTTAACTGCAGTCCCCAACCATTTGGAATCAACATCATAACTACCTTGACAATCCATAAAAGGCACTCGCACTCCGACCCTGTAGGTTTTCTTCTCAATATCTAATCTACATATAATAGATTTTTATAATAAATTTGTTGTTTATCATGTTCAACAATCATGTATTACTTAAGCTTGGTGATTTCAAATTTGCCAAAACCAGTGGCTACAATATTCTTCAATACCACTTTCAAATTTGGAATCTCTTCGCCGTCAAATACCACGATTTCATCAATTGTGAATGGATCTATAGCTGGTACTTCCAATTCTGGAATTCCCTTGACCAGTTGAGATCTTAAGGATTCTACAGAGTCTTTAACGCAAGCTGCTACTTTAGGATCGCTCCTATGGCACACTTTGATGTAGTCCGCTGAAATAATGGAAGATTTTCAATTTTTGGATTCAAAAAAACAAGATGCCAGCAACTCACGAATTGTTCCATAACCAGACTCAAATAAGAGCACACACAAGAGAAACAAAGGCAATTTAGTGCTCTCCATAACAATTGAACGTTGGCTAATGGACTGAGTAAGTAAATTTATGATATATCAAAGGTTAGCTTTTATATAGAAAACTGGTTGTTGGTTGGAGGACGTCATCTGCATCAGGTAGAGGCTTCACACGGAACGACAATAAAAAAATTGTGCGTGAAATTGTTAATTCGATGTTTTATTACATAGAGGATTCGAAATGCGAGGTTAATTATTTCGGCAATGGTTTTCCAGTAATAATGGTTACAATTTTTTGGGGACACCTAGTCTATTTAACGCAGTAAATACAGCAAGTTCATCTTCGTAATCCGGATGTTCTGGTTTTAACATGGAATTTCTACGATTTTTTCTCTGAATGCCCAAGGTTGTTTACATGGACCTAATGGAAATTCGCACATAGAATTATTAAAAAAATACCAATTTCTATGGGTTTAAATAATGAATTGTCGAATGCATTTAAGCATAACTAGAGATAATTATATGTGATCATTCTCTTGCATGATTAGATGTTCAAAGGAACGACTTCCCGGCTCATTATTCATACAAGTTATATGAATTTGTTACCAGAAATAAGCGTTGCTTATGTTAAACAAACTTGAAAATTATACGATTCCATTTTTATATTGTTTGGAAAAACTAAATATTTAATTAATATTAATTTAGACTTTGCTTTCAGACAATTAGTTAAAACTGTAATTGTGTACATAACATTTAATTAACAATAATATCAATAAACAATACTAATCTAGAGCATCCATAATGTATTCATTTTCAAATAGTGCCCTTAAAATTCTGGAAACAGGACATTGTAAGGATAGGAGTCCACAATGGCGTTCCCAGTTTGCTGGAATGTGATTGCCAGGGCTCTTTCAATTACTGGCATTAATTCATGTAAGAAAACATCGAAATTCCGATTAACTACGTCGTTAATCATGGCCACTGAAACAAACAAAATAAAACATTTAAAAACTTGAAACAGAAAAAAATGTTAAATTTCCACGCGCACTGTTTTGATAATAAGATTTGAATCTTCAAGGTTTAAGGAAACTTCCTGCAAGAACTAAACAATAGCAGGAACCACAATATTTGTATATGTCTCGTGTTAAACAGGGAAGATACTTACAAAGAACCTTGTCTCCATTAAAAAGATTTTCCATTCGTACGCTGCCTCCACCAACGTGTACTTTTAATCTCACGTCATCGTATGTCATGTACTTCTCACCATCTTTGTCTTTTAGTGAGCCTTGAAGTTCAGCTCTTGCACTAACTTCAGCTATAAAAACAAACTTTTAGGCTAGAACTAAATAGGTTCCGGTTTGCTAACTTACTGATATTGGTTTCTAAGTTTCCATCACCTTTAACAGGTACAAGCAATAGTTTTCCATCTAAGTGATAATGAGCTTCAATGCGAAGTTTTGGGATATCCACGTCCACAGTGAATTGCAACGTATCCAAATTGACACTGAAATTGACCACAATTAAAGAAAAAACTATTTTTTCAATAGTTTCCCTAAACTTACGATAAACCTCTGACAAAAAAATCCGTACAACCCCATGCACTTACATTAGAAACTATAATTTTCATTCCTGCGGCTTCTTCCGCAAAGAAATCATGCATTACTAATGGTTCCAGGCTTGGAATATTATATTCTGGAACTCCTGTAAGCGCAGTTACTTTAAATATGTACTTAAAATTCGTATTTTTAATTAAGTTTTTTTACCATTAATCAAATAGGATCTTAAGTCTTCAATAGATGAGATCATGCAAGCGGTTATATCGGCATCGTCTCGCTTACAAACGTGTAAAAATGACGCTGCAGTTTGTATTATGAAGAGATTTACAGAAAATTATGTAATTTTAGACTTACGAAGGTCCTTTTTAGTGGATTCTGCCAAACCGATTAAGGTTAAAACTAGTACAAGAATTGAGTTACGCTTCATAATGAATTTTTCTTTACAAACAACTGATTAAAAAATATTTATGCAGCTTTATATCAGACCCTTTAATAGTCGATAATTTCGAATTTCCTCTGTGAGATTAAAATGGCGCATTTCCTGATGTAATAGACTCAGAAGCCTATATTTTGTGTCAAGTAATTGCCTTATGGTTGAAGAAAAATTATTGTTTATTCAATTCGTGGAAATTTTTATTAAAATGACAAAATAAATAAAGCAAATTACTAAGATTGAACTTATTGGTCACTTATAAAGGCTTCGTAAGGCACATGATTGAAAATGTTACTAATAAAGTCGTTCATCAAAAGTAGCAACTTCTTTTTTAAATGGGGCTTCATTTCCTTCAACAACTCCTGGGCATTGGAATTGATAAATAAATTCAAGGCAGCTTCTAAAAATTACACAGAATTGATATTTTTCAAGTTGAAACGTATCGAGACTACACCCACGTAATACACTGTTTCCGTTATGAATCCCATCAACTCCCATCTGAATCTCTTTCACGCTGAAATCCATTTTAATTTGTTTCAATTTTAGATAATTAAAACCATCATCTCCAAGCACTTTATACGCCTTTAAATAAGCTTTCACTTTAACACCCTCTACAAATACAATGAAATTTTCACTTTCTTTTCAAAACTGTTGCTCACCATATTCCCCCCAATAGTTGCCACCTCCGGAGGCTCTTATCAACAATAAAATTCCACTGGATTCATAATGAGCTTTAGCAGAAATTTTTGGAATATATAAGGTAAATTGGAACTGATTAGTTTCTATGTCTGACCTAAAAAAACAGTAGTAATGATCAGAACGTTGATAACAATAAGAACAAATCTTGCCTAACAGCTGTTATTGTGCAATTGCTCACTCCATAAGCTTCGATATCCTTAAATATTGCCCTATATCCATCAGGGCCGCTACCTAAAGCTAAATGGATTTCATCAATGAACACTGGTTCTGGATCCTCGAGTCCGAGTTCTGGAATACCATTACGCATATTGGCAACTAAATGGTTTGTTGACTCTTTGAGGCATTGATTTATGTCTGAATTTTTGATGCTACATTGTTTGATGAAATAATAGGCTGAAAAAAATGCGATTTACAGTTGAAAATCGATTAAAAGTCGAAACATTTTCGCTGATACCGTTTCGTTTTTATTCAAATAACGGTACAGGTGTTTACGGTTTTTGGTAAAAATTTTATAAACTGTTTTACAAAATATATCAATATCTTTCTTGGTAAATTTGTAATAATTCAAGTTTAAGCTTCATTTGTAAATATTCGTTTTGAAAAAACATGTAGATATATGGCAGTTACTTACGGTCTTCTGATCTGATATGGCTGATTAGGACAGATGAAAACACTAAAAATACATTAAATTTAAACATTTTTCTTTAAAAAATTCCAATTATTTTTAAATTTGATCAAAAATTAATACATTTGAACTGACCGACGATGAATTAATGGTGAAATTGACAATACGCGCAAAGTCCTTTCTTCTTTCTTTCTTCATCGAGTGGCCTCGTAACGTAGCGACCGTGACCGAGACCGAGAAGTTCGAAGACTTTGATCTTTATTTGTAAAAGCTTTCTATGGTAACCAATTTTATGAAAAATAAAATACTTTTTTGGCATGGAAGTTGAGAATATTCAAGAATATTTCTGTTCCAGAGGATATTAATACTCATTTATATTGAATGGTGTTAGATTTTTTTTAGAAATTTACTATATTATAGAAGTTATAATTTGATATTTGAATAGTTTATAGAATATAAGAGAACTATTATTTGCAATTTTCAAGAAATATACATAACTTTCACCAATAATTGGTTAAATGATCTGTTAGTTTCTAAACAATAAATCAATCAATTCTTTAATTGTACCTAGGTAAAATAAATATTTTAGCCTCATCTTCAATTTCATATCAAAGGCGTTGAGTTAGAATTGGATAGGGTCTTTGTGATAACAAGCAATCATAAATCGTTTTTTTTTTCTGGAAACGTATATGCATTCAAAAGTAAAACACTAACTTCCGTAGTGAATGAAGGGTTTCTAGAGGTAGTTCATGTATAGAGGAGTATGCGGTAATTCATTTGAAATATTGACGCAAACATCCACTGGTCTGTTTCATTTTTCACTGGATTTTACGCAGAAGGTTTCGAATGTTTATTGTAATGGTTTTTATGCTGTGTGACATTGCAATACTCAGTGAACGCAAATAAAATTTAAATGAGCTTCTCGGAAGATATCGCTAGTAACATTAGCTGCTTGAAGCCAAACACTATTGTTCTAAAAAATGAAGATTTTTTCCTTATAGACATTTTCCACAAGACAATGAAAGGACTCCTAATACGTTATTAATGTGGAATTGAAAGATTTTTGTCCCAAGAAACTAAAGCTAACTTGATAACAATTGCAAGTACGCCGTATTTCGTAACAATGCTAGCAAACACACTCGCTTTGTACATGCGTTTTAATCATTTAAATTCGTTTTCGTTTGTCTAATTTTTTCCTTTACACCATATGTCACCTCACCTTGCGTTACTTAGGTAACGGTAAGGTCAGGTTGGATTTGGCAAAAAGAGAAATTAGGCAAAGAAAAATGTCCACGAAAGAATTAGAACGCATACACAATAGAATTAATTTGATATTCTACGCTGTCGTAATAAAAAAAAAAGACGTCAGCCACAAAACCACCAACATGAAAAGTCAAGAGTGTAGACTGAGTAGTTCTTAAAGCTCAAAGGATAGAAATAGCACTTTTAACAACAAACAGATAGAGGATAGAGGACTAAAGTATTCAAAAGAGATCCCAGACAGTCGTTCTTATAGTCAAAGATCCTCTACGTAACACGCAGGCCATTCCTGCCGACACCTACTTACTGTTGTCAAATTTAATAGAAGCAATTAATTGACATCAAAATTGTAAATATATTTAGAAACATATACATATACTGAGTGTAGCAAATTATAAATAATATAATTTCATACAGTCGTAAACAGTGCGCTTTCACCATTATATACAGAAAAACTTCACTCGTACACTTTTATTTATAAAAAAAATATATATTACATAACAAAATAGTTAAATACGTGCTATATTACTACTCAGAAAACAAATCTTTAAGAGAGTAATTCGTAAATAACTTGTTTACAATACCGAAAACAAAATCTGCCACAACTCGTTGAATTACTGGCTGTAAATCATTAATAATCACATCAATATTTTCATTAATAACCTTATTGGTTTTATCACTAATCTCCGTGTGGTTGCCAAATAATTTCTCTAAAACCACATGTGAATCTTCCACTTCCAATGCAATAGTTTCTTTATCCCATCTGAGATGCTCTTCCTCGTTTTTTATGTAGGGAGTCCCTTTTAATCCGAGATGAACTCGAAAATTTGCTATATATTGAAACATTATTCAATTAACTTCAAGAAAAACATAAAAAGAATAAACACTACTTACTATAGTTTCCGTCTGCAGGACCCTGTTCATCAAAAGTAACAACCAGAAATTTACCGTTCACATTATACGTGGACTTGATCCTTAAATGTGGAAACGTAATACTGATATTCACTTTATGGTGATTCAAATCAATATCGAATCGATCTAAACTAAATTTGTCTGCATCGTAAATTTGGATGTCCTATAAGAAATGTATTTAATTATTCAACTTTCTCGCAAATTTTCTAATATCTTACAGTAAAAGTCACTTTAACCTGATCCTCTTCATTGACGCATGTCGGGGGAATTAATAAAGGATCCAACGTTGGTATAAAAAGGGCTGGAACTCCAGCTTTTAAAGTAGGTCTTAATAATTCAATATTTTCTTCTACACACTTGTGGATATTCGGATCAGTTCTGTTACATAGTCGTATAAATGAAGCTATAATTAGGTTTTGTTTTAAAAAAATTGAGATGTAATGCTATTTTTACTTACGTAGTTTTGGTTTAGTATCTTCACCATTAATTAAAGGGATCACTACAATGAGAACAAGGGTTAAACTGTGCGGTTTCATGATTTCACCAACAGAAAAAACTTCTTCGATAAAATGATCGTTCGTTCGTTTTTGTCGGCCGAATACGACACTCTGATCTCTCTTGTAACGCAAACAAGAAAATCTTGTATGTTAAGCGGTGACTGTCTCTGAATATCTGTGTATAATTGATATTTGATATTTTAATGCGAATATTAATTATAATTAAATGTAATATAACGCTTCACTGCCACTAGACTATCGCAACATACATTATAATTACATATGTATATATCTACGTGTTTAGAAGTTGTCAATACACAATGCTGGCATTCAACAGGGGAAATGAGGAAACATCATAACTAATTATACAAACAAATACTCGTATTTTTATATGTGAGATAAGTAATTGCATAGCACGAGAAAGCTAAAACGTGTCAACGAATAATTATTCAAATCAAATAGCGAAGCATATCATTAAAGATTTCACATATCTCTTATTAAAAGTGCACTGTACCTACCATAGGTGGGTTTATTGCTGTGGAGAAAATACCATAAGTATCAACTAAATTGTTACGAGATCTACGATATTAACATACTCGAATGTTTACGTTAAAACAAACCAGTTTTGTAACGTCACGTTGAGATCTCTGTATACGTATATCCTTATGTGTCTGGCTGTAAGTTATAAAAGTTTTATATAACAGCAACTGTTGAAAGCTCGTAAATTTTAATTTGATTTCACGAGATAGTAGTTTTTATAAGAATCATGAACAAAAGGTCTTTGGCTGTAGGTAGTTAAATTAAGAAAAAGGGACTTTGATGTATGTTATGTTCTAAATACATTTTTCGGCTAACGTTGAAAGATAAGAATATAAAATAACTTTTGATTTATCTTCTTCTACATATCTGGAGGCAATTCTGGAAGTCATTTTTCAAGATTACGTAATCTACGGAAAAACAGGGAATTATACAGATTTTTTTTATAAGAAAGTATCCAGTCGACCTCTAGGCAGAAATCGTAGCAATTCTGAAATGTGTGAAAAAACTATTTGACGTGACACCAGTAAAATATTCAAATTCTGCACAAAAAAACTAGAGAAGAATTATCCTGATCAGGGGTCCCTGGACGTAAGAAAATTTACAATAACGAAGTGATGCCAACGTTATGACTGCGGAGACATCTTTTGATACCAGTAAAACAATAAAAAACAATTATTTAAAACGCTCTAAACAATATTTGTAGAAAGGCAATCAGCAAAAGAGCAAAATTTCCAATGATTACGACATCGGAAACAATTAAATAATTACTGGTAATAGATAAAGAAAAGCTAAGTGCACCCATTGAATTGCTTAATATCCCTAGGGTATATTTACTTATTGTTAGTCTCAGACTTGGCAAGCAATGCAACGGTCGGTTGTGCGGAGGAGAATGGGAGGAAATAAACTACTTTCCGTTACTGTTCAAAACTTTACCTCGAAGAATCACCGCTTGGGGCTGAAAAGCTTACAAACAGAAGATCTAAAGAAAGTAAATATGGTACAACTACTGAGGATGGCCAAAAACTCTTGTGTGAGATTGTTGAACCACAATTTAAAAGAACAAGACCCTCACAGATAATCTAAGATGATTTAGGATCCAAAGAGTTGACAGAGATTCCACTGTTCTTTTTTTCATTATTTGAATTTTTGTCTTTCATCGTGAAGAATATGTTTTTGTCCCAAAATCACCAACAAGTATTTAGAGTCAAGTCAGAATGTATTACAATAAATTCAAGAATATCTCCTATACCTTCAACTTGACAATTAAGCTAATGGCAAGGACATGATAAATGCTTTCGGTAGAAGCAATAATGATGCAAAGCTAAAATAATAATTGCTTTGTTAATTTCATGATGTTTAAAAAAATTCCAATTTATACCGCTACAGAACGCTGATAAAAAATGGCGGAAATTTGGCTGGAAATCGCCCTTCATGTAATGTGTAAATGCGATGCTCTTGTCATATTGGACAGGCTATAACATCTGAGGCATAAATATTTAGACCGAAGACGTGTTATGCTGAAAAAGTTTGAGTCTGCTTCTTTTAAAACGCGATTAGCATCAACGATATCTATTTACCTAATTGGGGATTCCCAAATTGGGCCGGTGGCCGAATTTGGGAATCCCTAATCAGAAGGCCGATTTAATTAAATTAGATTCGAACTAGTCGTGTTCACGTAACATTGGCGTCTAAGACTGATATACATATCATATTTATGACTCTATTAGTGGTATAATAAGTACCTAGAATCAGTTGTAAACCGGTTACGCCATCCATTTTTAGTTCAAATATAATTGAAGAGTCCAAAGCAAGAACCGGATATATCCATTTTTTTTATTTTTGTGCGTCATGCACTGTTTGAAAAACGAATTTTTGTACGTACTATATTACACTAAAAATATACATTTTTGAAAAAAAATCGAGATACCTGGTTTTTGTTTTAGACTCTTCAATTATTGTCTATGTCCTGTAGGAAACACAATTTACATTATGTCGAGCAGGTTTGCTCACTCTCAGTTCAATAATGTTGGCAATCCAACAATCTTGATTTTGTTTCTAAAATAAGTAGAACTATAAAAGCATCTAATTTTCAAGCAAAATTCAACAGTATAATTTTTGAATCAATCATATTTGACGATTAACATCGGCGAAATCGATTACCATCCACTGATTTCGATAATGATAGGACAGGAGTCGGAATTCGGTTGTCAGAACTGTGTCACTTTTTAAGGAAATTCAATAGAGGAGTAGAAGGGTGCCACAAAAACTTTTTTTTCCTATTTATGCCACTAACTTCTTACGTGTGTCACCTGATAATACGCGTATCACTGGTTGCTGACCACTGTGACAGACTATAGAATTTATTAAATTCAATCAATTTAAATTTAACTTCGCCATTTCTTTCAGAAAATAATTCAAATCAATTTTTTTGCAAATAAATTTCTTTAATTATAACATTGAGAATTACCTAATATCTAAGTGCTAGGGAACAATTCCGAAATGGAATATTTAGCAAACAATCGATTAATTAAATTGAAAACGAAATTACTGACCACTTCTTGTATGACCGGTTCCAATTCTTCAATAATGCCATCAATATTCTGGTTAATTACCCGGTTCGTTTGGTCGTTCAAAGCCGTATTATCGCCAAACAATCTTTCAAAGATCAAATTAATTTTCCCTATATTAATATCTATTTTCTCCTTTTCCCAACGGACATACTCTTTGCCCTTTTTATTGAATGGGTTCCCTTTGAGAGCTACATAACACTGAACATTCGCTAAAAAGAGAAATAGAAAATAGAAACATTAGCATTTATTTTTTTTTAATATATAATTTTAAATTAAACTTAATTCTGTCTTTATATATTTAGAAAGATACTTACTGTAATTCCCATCAGCTGGACCTTTGCCATCCAAATTCAGCACCAGCAACCGACCTTTAATATTGTAATCCGATTTAATCCGCAATTCAGGAAACATCATTTTAATTTCTATGTGATAATTATTTAAATCTACAGTGAAATCTTCAAGTTTAAACTCGTCGGCATGATACATCTATGTAATTGGAATTAAAATGTTAATCGTGACTCGATATCTTGGCGATTAACTTACAAGAATGTCCTTAAAGGTAGCTTTGAAGTTGGCGCCACTGTTTAAAGTGGCTTGTGGAATGACTAGAGGATTCATTGGGGGTATGAAAAGCTCTGGAATACCATTTTTCATTTTTGGTCTTATGATTTCCAAGTTTTCGACTATACATTTTAGTAAATTTGGATCGTTCCTGTGACACAATTTGATAAACGATGCTGAAAATTATCCTACGAATTAACCACAGAATAAAATAACATGAACACCTACGTAATCCTTTTGTAGAGGCGTCCTGAATAAATATTAACAAACAACTCAGGATGACTTTCCACATATCTATGGTTGGTTGGCACTCGACTAGTAGTCACAAACGTTTGCTAA